>CM050171.1:6626234-6669746 GCA_027410445.1 Discoglossus pictus | reverse complement strand
CTTCCTCTTGCCCACTCACTGTTCTCTCCTCTCTTCCTCTTGCCTCCTCACCCTTCTCTCCTCTGTCCCCCTTGCCCCTCATCCTTCTCTCCCTCTGGCCCCTCACCCTTCTCTCCCTCTTGCCCCTCATCCTTCTCTCCCTCTGGCCCCTCACCCTTCTTTTTCTCTTGCCTCTCAACCTTCTCTCCCTCTTGCCCCTCACCCTTCTCTCTCTCTTGCCCCCTCGCCCTTCTCCCCTTTCTCCCTCTTGTCCCTCACCCTTCTCTACCTCTCGCTCTTCTCTCCTCTATGCCTCTGGCCCATCACCCTTCTCTCCCACTTACCCCCTCACCCTTCTCTCCCTCTTGCCCCTCACCCTTCTCTCCCTCTTGCCCCTCACCCTTCTCTCTCACTCCCTCTCACACTTCTCTTCCAGTTGCCATTCTCTCCTTTCTCCCTCTTGCCCCTCACCCTTCTCTCCCTCTTGCCCCTCACCCTTCTCTCTCTCTTGCCCTCTCACCCTTCTCTCCGTCTTGCCCCCTCACCCTTCTCTCTCTCTCCCTCTCATGCTTTTCTCCCTCTTGCCCCTCACCCTTCTCTCCCTCTTCCCCTCTCACCCTTCTCTCCGTCTTGCCCCCTCACCCTTCTCTCTCTCTCCCTCTCGTGCTTCTCTCCCTCTTGCCCCTCACTCTTCTCTCCCTCTCAACCTTCTCTCCCTTCTCTCCATTTTGCCCCCTCACCCTTCTCTCTCTCCCCCTTTCACGCTTCTCTCCCTCTTGCCCATCACCCTTCTCTCCCTCTTGCCCCTCACCCTTCTCTCCCTCTCAACCTTCTCTCCTCTCTCCCTCTTGCCCCTCACCTTTCTCTCTCTTTCTCTCTCTCGCGATTCTCTCCCACTTGCCCCTCACCCTTCTCTCACTCTTGACCCTCACTTTTCTCTCCCTCTTGCCCCCCACCCTTCTCTCTCTCTTGCCCTCTTGTGCTTCTCTCACTTTTGCCCCCTCACCCTTCTCTCCCTCTTGCCACCTCACCCATCTCTACCTCTTGCCCCCTCACACTTCTCTCCCTCTTGCCCCCTCACCCTTCTCTCCCTCTCATGCTTTTCTCCCTCTTGCCCCTCACCCTTCTCTCCCTCTTGCCCTCTCACCCTTCTCTCCGTCTTGCCCCCTCACCCTTCTCTCCCTCTCGTGCTTCTCTCCCTCTTGCCCCTCACCCTTCTCTCCCTCTCAACCTTCTCTCGCTTCTCTCCGTTTTGCCCCCTCACCCTTCTCTCTCTCCCCCTTTCACGCTTCTCTCCCTCTTGCCCATCACCCTTCTCTCCCTCTTGCCCCTCACCCTTCTCTCCCTCTCAACCTTCTCTCCTCTCTCCCTCTTGCCCCTCACCTTTCTCTCTCTTTCTCTCTCTCGCGATTCTCTCCCACTTGCCCCCTCACCCTTCTCTCCCTCTTGCCCCTCACTCTTCTCTCCCTCTTGCCCCCCACCCTTCTCTCTCTCTTGCCCTCTTGTGCTTCTCTCACTTTTGCCCTCTCACCCTTCTCTCCCTCTTGCCACCTCACCCTTCTCTACCTCTTGCCCCCTCACACTTCTCTCCCTCTTGCCCCCTCACCCTTCTCTCCCTCTCATGCTTTTCTCCCTCTTGCCCCTCACCCTTCTCTCCCTCTTGCCCCTCACCCTTCTCTCCCTCTTGCCCTCTCACCCTTCTCTCCCTCTCGTGCTTCTCTCCGTTTTGCCCCCTCACCCTTCTCTCTCTCCCCCTTTCACGCTTCTCTCCCTCTTGCCCATCACACTTCTCTCCCTCTTGCCCCTCACCCTTCTCTCCCTCTCAACCTTCTCTCCTCTCTCCCTCTTGCCCCTCACCTTTCTCTCTCTTTCTCTCTCTCGCGATTCTCTCCCACTTGCCCCCTCACCCTTCTCTCACTCTTGCCCCTCACTCTTCTCTCCCTCTTGCCCCCCACCCTTCTCTCTCTCTTGCCCTCTTGTGCTTCTCTCACTTTTGCCCTCTCACCCTTCTCTCCCTCTTGCCACCTCACCCTTCTCTACCTCTTGCCCCCTCACACTTCTCTCCCTCTTGCCCCCTCACCCTTCTCTCCCTCTCATGCTTTTCTCCCTCTTGCCCCTCACCCTTCTCTCCCTCTTGCCCCTCACCCTTCTCTCCCTCTTGCCCTCTCACCCTTCTCTCCGTCTTGCCCCCTCACCCTTCTCTCTCTCTCCCTCTCGTGCTTCTCTCCCTCTTGCCCCTCACCCTTCTCTCCCTCTCAACCTTCTCTCGCTTCTCTCCGTTTTGCCCCCTCACCCTTCTCTCTCTCCCCCTTTCACGCTTCTCTCCCTCTTGCCCATCACCCTTCTCTCCCTCTTGCCCCTCACCCTTCTCTCCCTCTCAACCTTCTCTCCTCTCTCCCTCTTGCCCCTCACCTTTCTCTCCCTCTTGCCCTCTCACCCTTCTCTCCGTCTTGCCCCCTCACCCTTCTCTCCCTCTTGCCCCTCACCCTTCTCTCCCTCTTGCCCTCTCACCCTTCTCTCCGTCTTGCCCCCTCACCCTTCTCTCTCTCTCCCTCTCGTGCTTCTCTCCCTCTTGCCCCTGACCCTTCTCTCCCTCTCAACCTTCTCTCCCTTCTCTCCGTCTTGACCCCTCACCCTTCTCTCTCTCCCCCTTTCACGCTTCTCTCCCTCTTGCCCATCACCCTTCTCTCCCTCTTGCCCCTCACCTTTCTCTCTCTTTCTCTCTCGCGCGATTCTCTCCCACTTGCCCCCTCACCCTTCTCTCCCTCTTGCCCCTCACTCTTCTCTCCCTCTTGCCCCCCACCCTTCTCTCTCTCTTTCCCTCTTGTGCTTCTCTCACTTTTGCCACCTCACCCTTCTCTCCCTCTCACCCTTCTCTCCCTTTTGCCCCCTCACCGTTCTCTCCTCTCTCCCTTCTCTCCTTCTTGCCCCCTCAACCTTCTCTCCCTCTTGCCCCTTCAACCTTCTCTCCCTCTTGCCCCTCACCCTTCTCTCTCTCTTGCCCCCTCGTCCTTCTCTCCTCTCTCCCTTTTCTCCTCTCTCCTTCTTGCCCCCTTGCCCTTCTCTCCTCTCTCCCTTTCACCCTTCTCTCCTTTCTCTCTCTTGCCCCCTTGCCCTTCTCTCCTCTCTCCCTTCTCTCCCCATTCCCTTCTTGCCCTTCTCTCCTCTTGCCCCCTCACCCTTCTCTCCTCTCTTCCTCTTGCCCCCTCACCCTTCTCTACTCTCTTCCTCTTGCCCACTCACTGTTCTCTCCTCCCTTCTCTCCCTCTTGTCCCCTTGCCCTTCTCTCTCCCTTCTCTCCCTATTGCCCCCTTGCTCTTCTCTCCTCTTGCCCCCTCATCCTTCTCTCCCTCTGGCCCTCTCACCCCTCTCTTCCTCTTGCCCTCTTGCGCTTCTCTCCCTCTTGCCCCTAACCCTTCTCTATTTTTGCCGATCACCCTTCTCTCCCTCTTGCCCCTCACCCATCTCTCTTCTCTCCCTCTCGCACTTCAGTCCCTCTTGCCCCTCACTCTTCTCTCCCTCTTGCCCCCCACCCTTCTCTCCCTCTTGCCCCTAACCCACCTCTCGCACTTCAGTCCCTCTTGCCCCTCGCACTTCTCTCCCTCTTGCCCGCCACCCTTCTCTCCCTCATGCCCCCTCACCCTTCTCTCCCTCTCACCCTTATCTCCTCTCTCCCTCTTGCCCCTCACCCTTCGCTCCCTCTTACCCCTCACCTTTCTCTCTCTCCCTCTCACCCTTCTCTCCCTCTTGCCCCCTCGCCCTTCTGTCCTCTCTCCCTCTCACCATTCTCTCGCCTCTCCCTCTTGACACTTCTCTCTCTCTCTCTCTCTCTCTCTCTCTCTCTCCCTCTCTCCCTCTTGTGCTTCTCTCCCTCTTGCCCCTTCACTCTTCTCTCTCTCTCCCTCTCGAGCTTCTCTCCCTCATGCCCCCTTCTCTCTTCTCTCCCTCTCGCCCTTTTCTCCTTTCTCCCTCTTGACCCTTATCTCCCTCTTGCCCCCTTGCCCTTCTCTCCTCTCTCCCTTCTCTCCCCATTCCCTTCTTGCCCTTCTCTCCTCTTGCCCCCTCACCCTTCTCTCCTCTCTTCCTCTTGCCCCCTCACCCTTCTCTCCTCTCTTCCTCTTGCCCCCTCACCCTTCTCTCCTCTGTCCCCCTTGCCCCTCATCCTTCTCTCCCTCTGGCCCCTCACCCTTCTCTCCCTCTTGCCCCTCACCCTTCTCTCTCTCTTGCCCCCTCGCCCTTCTCTCCCCCTCTTGCCCCTCACCCTTCTCTACCTCTCGCCCTTCTCTCCTCTATCCCTCTTGCCCATCACCCTTCTCTCCCACTTACCCCCTCACCCTTCTCTCCCACTTACCCCATCACCCTTCTCTCCCTCTTGCCCCTCACCCTTCTCTCCCTCTTGCCCCTCACCCTTCTCTCTCACTCCCTCTCACACTTCTCTTCCTGTTGCCCTTCTCTACTTTCTCCCTCTTGCCCCTCACCCTTCTCTCCCACTTGCCCCCTCACCCTTCTCTCCCTCTTGCCCTTCACCAATCCTTCTCTCCCTCTTGCCCCTCACTCTTCTCTCCCTCTTGCCCTTCTCTCCTTTCTCCCTCTTGCCCCTTACCCTTCTCTCCCACTTGCCCCCTCACCCTTCTCTCCCTCTTGCCCTTCACCAATCCCTCTCTCTCCCTCTTGAGCTTCTCTCCCTCTTGCCCCTCACCCTTTTCTCTCTCTCGACCTTCTCTCCTCTTTCCCTCTTGCCCTTCTCTCCTCTCTCCCTCTTGCCCCTCATCCTTCTCTCTCTCTCCCTCTCGCGCTTCTCTCCCTCTTGCCCCCTCACCCTTCTCTCCCTCTTGCCCCTCACCCTTGTCTCCCTCTTGCCCCCTCACCCTTCTCTCCCACTTGCCCCCTCACCCTTCTCTCCCACTTGCCCCCTCACCATTCTCTCCCTCTTGCCCCTCACCCTTCTCTCTCACCCCCTCTCGCGCTTCACTCCCTCTTGATCCTCACCCTTCTCTCTCTCACCCCCTCTCGCGCTTCACTCCCTCTTGATCCTCACCCTTCTCTCCCTCTTGCCCTTCTCTCTCTCTCCCTCTCACCCATCTCTCCCTCTTGCCCCATATCCTTCTCTCCCCCTCCTATATCTGGCTCTACCCCTTATCCATGTCCTTACCCCCCCCCCCCCCTGCACATTTGTGACCTACAACCTGCCATATACTGTATGTCCTCCTTTCAGATACAATCAGCTCATAATCTCTTATTAATATGAGTTAGGGGAAAATTCTACCATCAAAACCTGTGCTAACCAATCAGAAATCTCCATATTATTTACACTATAAGAGAGATGACTCATAACTTGGTCTCTCAAATGATCTTATATTTGAATGTAAAGACATATCTAAGGTTCCTGGATTATGAAGCATCTGATAGAGGAGATTCAGCAGTGTATGAAAACATCTTTGTGCATGAAAATCCCTTAATAAACATTATTAAATTGACCCTAAAGTTTTCTAAATCTCTTCAGTTTGCAAGCAGTGGATAATTCATTTTGACCAATCACAGGGAGCTATAACATTGTTTTAATCTGTAATGGCAGTTTGTGCTGCAAAGCATCATGGGAGGTGCAGTCTTGTTTTAACCCTGCACAAGGAAGCAATGAGCAGCTCAGACATTGCTTTGTGAATTCCTGCACTGTGCTGCTGTTGTTTTCAATGTTATTAAAGGGTTAAAAGGTACACAAATGCAGTATTTCTATTGGTTAGTACAAGGTGCCTATGTAAGCAGCTCTGGGGGTGTGGAAAACACATTTTATTTTTAAATAAAGTCCATCTGTATGTGTATATAATGACTCTGTGTGATGTCTATCTATTTACTGTTATGAAGTGCATATAAGCATCTGTCCTCTGTAGCTCATGAAGACACAGACTCTGAATGGATGGATATGCAGTGTAGTGTGCTAGCCTATCAGGGGTCATGTTACAGCATGTTGCTGAGAGATGGCCATTGATTGGTTAATATTAGACACAGCACAGTCAGTAGTATGGAGTCTGTGCATTCTTGAGCTGCAGAGGGCAGACTCATACAGGGACTATTTATTTGATTTTAGGCAGTAAATACTGAGCTTATAAGCACTTCCTAATAAAATAAAGTACATGAAAGTAAATAGGTACCCAGGGATATTATATACCCATGAACCTTCCACATCACTATAATTAACAAATGTGCATTTACAGTTCATACAGCTGGAATGTCTGGGCATACATTATGTTTTAGTGCTAGATTGTAAGCTCTTGGGAATAGTGGCTTCATCCCTTCATCCTGTCTATATTATTTATACTTTATAATTGTTCTGTAATATCCCTGTTATACTTACTCCAGCACTATGGAAAAGCTTGTATTTATAAATAAAGAGTAACAATAATAGTAATGATAACCGAGGGCTGCTTTAGAGTGGGGTCACGAATGCTGTAGTGAATATTAGTGAATATTGCCCATTGTCAGGTCCTTAAAGGGACCCTGTCACCCCAACAGGAAGCTGATTTCCTTTTAAAGAGCATTACTGCATATGCATTGTACTAGCAGTTTTTCTCTATAGTAAATAATCTCTGAAACATTTAGAATCTAGAACACTTACCTGAGCATCCTTTTTCTTTTTATTGGAGTGTACTCACCTCTTATTATTTTAGCTGACCACTGACCACCACCAATCCTGGGGCTTCATTCAGGTCATCCAAGGAAATGCAAAAAAATTCTGAAACATAATAATAAATATTAATAAAAAGATATCACAAAATGTCTAGTTTTTATTGGTTGTGCTAAAGATTTGCTAAAATACCAGAGAATGATTTCAAACAATCATATTTTTCATAGAATAACAATTTGTGTAAGATATAAAACATACCCTGTGTACTAATTACCTCTCTCCTTTGTATTGCTCCGGTAATAATCATTACCACTCTCCTTTGCAGTGTCCAATTATACTCATCATCACTCTTTGCAGTGTCCAAGTAATAATTATTACCACTTTCATCTGCAGTGCCCCAGTGATAGTTATTACCATTCTTTGCAGTTACATAGTAATTGAGGTTGAAAAAAGACTTTCAGTCCATCAAGTTCAACCTTTTAAGATCTTCTCTGATCTGCAATATGCAGATTAGTTATTAATTAATTAGTTGCTAATTAATTATTAATAGTATAGTGTTTGAGGATGAATAAAGAGTTAGTCCATCAAGTTCAACCTTTTTAGATCTCTCTTGATTTTTTTAATATGTGGACTATTTATTATTGTTAATTGATCCAGAGGAAAGCAAACAGAAAAAAAAACATTGAAACTTTGCCAATTGTCTCATAAGGAGAAAAAAAGCAAAATTCCTTCCTGACCCCAGAAACTGGCGATCAAATTTCTCCCTGGATCAATATTCCTTGCTAGTTATCTAGGATAGCCTTGAATGCCCTTTTTTTTTCAAAAATATATCTAACCCCTTTGTAAAGTTATCTATCGAATTCGCAGTCACCACCTCCTTTGGTAGAGAATTCCACAGATTAACCACCCTAACTGTGAAGAACCCTTTTCTTTGTTTAAGGTGAAATCTTTTTTCCTCTAACCTCAACGGATGTCCTCTTGTCAGTTTGAAATCTCTTGCTACAAAAAGTTCACTTGACAAAGCCTTATATTGACCCTGGATGTATTTATATAAGGTAATCATATCTCCTCTTAGGGGGCTTTTTTCTAGAGAAAATAAGTGTAATTTGGTTAGTCTTTCTTCATAACTTAGCCCCTCCATTCCCCTTATTAGTTTTGCTGCCCTCCTCTTTACTTTTTCCTAAAATGTCCTTTTTATGAATTGGTGCCCAAAATTGTCCTCCATATTCCAAATGAGGGCGTACTTGAGATTTGTATAGTGGTAGAATTATATTTGCTTCCCTGGCTTCTATACCCGTCTTAATACATGCTAATATTTTATTTGCCTTTGCAGCTGCTGCCTGGCTTTGAGCACTGTTACCTAGATGGTTGTCCACAAGCATTCCCAAATCCCTTTCAATATCTGATACCCCTAGATTTGCTCCATTAAGATTATAAATTGCATGGCTATTTTTCCTTCCCAACAGCCTTATTAAATTGCTATTCTGTAAATTTAAAAGGGCTCTATTTAAGCACATAGAATATATTTTTTACAGAAGTTTTTAGTTAGTGAAGACCTTGCTTTTGGATAGAAGTTCACTAACTAAAAACTTCTGTAAAAAAAATATGCTGTTTGCTTAAATAGAGCCCTTTTAAATTTACCGAATCAAAATGTAATAAGGCTGCAAATGCATAACCTTAAATTTATTTGTATTAAATCTCATCTGCCATTTAGTCGCCCATTTCTCTAATTTATGCAAATCCATTTGTAGGGAAAGTACATCATTATCTGATTTAATTACCTTGCACAACTTTGTGTAATCAGCAAATATGGAGACACCACACTCCAATCCTACCTCTAAGTCATTAATAAATATGTTAAAAAGGAGAGGACCTAATACTGAACCCTGAGGAACCCCACTTACCACATTAGTCCAATCGGAGTATGTTCCATTTACAACAACCCTTTGCTTCCTGTCTTTTAGCCAGCTCTCAATTCATGAGCAGATATTTACTGCAATTCCTGTATCCCTTAGTTTGCTCAAAAGTCTTCCATGTGGCACTGTATCAAAAGCCTTTGCAAAATCCAAAAAGACTACAACCACTGAGCTGCCTTGATCCAGGTTCCTACTAACCCCTCATAGAAACCAATTAGATTGGTCTGACATGACCTGTCCCTCATAAATCCATGTTGACGGATTTCTCAGTTTCCCAGTAATACTTATTACCATTCTCCTTTTCAGTGTCCCAGTGATACTCATTACCACTTTCCTTTTCGGTGTCCAGTAATACTCATTACCACTCTACTTTTTAGTGTCCCAGTAATACTTATTACCACTCTCCTTTTCAGTGCCCCAGTGATACTCATTACCACTCTCCTTTTGTGTCCAGTAATACTCATTACCACTCTTTGTCCCAGTGATATTACCACTCTCCTTTGCTGTGTCCCAGTGATAATCATTAGCACTCTTCTTTTCAATGACCAGTAATATTTATTACCACTCTCCTTCTCAGTGTCCCATTAATACTCATTAGTACTCTTTGCAGCATCCTTCTTCCCAGTTTAATAAATAATAATCCATGTTCATTCAGAGCCAGATTCCAGTCAGCTCTGCTGTGATTGGATGCAGCTCCTGCCCATCCCTTCTACATATGCAGATGAGGGGCACATCCCAACCAATCAGGGCGCACTGTGGGCGGGGCGCAGTCACATAGCGGATTCTGGGCAGGGGAATAAGGGGAAAGTTTCTAGAGAGAAGTTGCAGCAATGAACTCACTGCAGTCCCTGCCAAATCCCTATAGGAAGGAAAGATAGGGGGGCAGGAAGAAGGAGGAAGAGGGGCAACAAGAGGGACCCTGAGCCTGGTGCTGTGTGTCTGGTGACCAGGGGGGCAAGATGAGCCTGCTGTCAGCCATAGATACCACTGCCTCAGTCTACCAGCCTGCCCAGCTCCTCAACTGGGTCTACCTATCCCTGCAGGACACACACCAAGGGGGGGCCTTTGATGCCTTCAGACCAGAGACCAGCAATGCCCCCCACCCTGATCTGAGCAACTACTCCAAGAGCCCCTCTGATCTCAACAGCTCCATCCACTCCAGCTATCTGAGCAACATCCTGCAGCTCCAGAGGTCTGAGGTGTGTCCAGGCTTCAAAGTCTGCTCTTACTGCTTAATATCTGCGTCTTGCTTCCTAAAGTCTCCTCTTTCCTTCCTGGGATCTCACTCTTATTCCCCAAATCTCCTCTTTTCCTCCTAAAATCTAACTCCGATCCCCCAAATCACCTCTCTTGTTACAAAACTCTCACTCTGATTCCCAAAATGTCCTCTTTCCTTCCTATATCTCTCTAATCCCAGAATCTCCTCCTTGCTTCCTCAAAACTCCCCCAAATCTCCCTTGATTCCAAAAATCTCACTCTAATTCCCAAAAGCTCCTCTTCCATTCCCAAAAATATCCTCTATGTCCAAAAATCTCACTCTTAATTCCCCAAATCTCCTCTTTGCTTCCTAAAATCTCACTCCTGAAACTTTGCTTCCTCCTTCCTAAAATATCCCCCTCCCTCACCAAAATCTGCTTCCTCCTTCCTAAAATATCGTTCACTTTCCACAAATCTGTTTCTTAATTCCTCAAATCCCACTCCCACTATACAAGTCTGCTTATTACTTCCTAAAACCCCACTCTCATTCTCAGAATCTGCTTCTTCCTCACCCTAAAGTATCTATTCCTCTTCACATCCCCCTCTCCTTCCCAAACCCCCTCCCTTCCCAGAACATTTTTCCAACCCCCCTCCACCAAATGTCCTTTTACATCCATATTCACCCACTCCTCACATTTCCTTGTGCCCAAAAAACAAATTTTTCTTCCAAAATCCCACTACCCACAGACCCATCTCCACATTCATGCTTTACCCTGCACTTCTCCATCTTCCAATTTGTTTCCCTTCCTTAGTTTTTCCAAAAATCTGACAGTTTCAGTTTTTCTTAAAATGTGCACCCTCTGCAATGCAATTTCTTTTTACAAAATTCCTTTACAGTCCTTTCCTTGATCTTCACATGACCACACTGTATACCTGCCCCTGCACCCTACCCCTCTATATATGTATATTATTATTATATTATTATTTTACACTGATCCAAATTACGCATTTTTGTGCATTTTCTTATTTCCAATGCGCATTGATGGCTGTTTCCTGCGCTTTGCTCATGTTGCACTTTGACCTCTGTAAACTAGTGGTATTTTATTTGATAAACTTATCTCTTGCACAGTTTCCCCCCAGATTTCTCTGCTGTGGGATTTGTGCACAAAGAAACTAGCAAAGAAACTGTTCCCTCTTAAACAGCCTAAATGCCAATGTATCTCCTACTTATTATAAGATACAATGTTGTATAAATAGTAACATGTAACAGTATTTAATGTCTGATCTGTTTAAGAAAGACATTTTTTTGCTTTGGCTTGCAGTTTTATTTCAGGGCATCTGGTATTACTCTGGGGAGAAAATTCCTGTTATTTGCTTTAGATCTGCTGCAGACCAGGGAAGTGTAAGGATCAAACTGTTGACAGTCTCATTAACCCACTCAGTGCTGCAAACATTTAGCAATCCAAAGCCCTGACAGCTTTTCCTGGCAGTGAACTAGTTAAACAGACTTCCCTCTGAGCAATCCCAGACTGTAATATCTATCTTGGCCTGTTATATAAAAAAGAAACTTTCCAAGCTGTGTGTCCAACATCAGTACTGGATACAAAGTTTTAATAACAACTTGAGGATTTTTTTTGGTAACAAACTTCAAAGTACTTTTAGAAAAATAATATTTCTCAAGGCTACAATTACAGATTTTTTTTTTTTCCATGTTATAATTTTATAACTAAAAGCAAAATTTAGGTTAACAGTGCAAAGAAAGGTCACTAGTCTGGTCCAGGATATAATATTCTTCTGTATTTAAATGTAGTCGGACTATTGTGTGGATCCCTTAGATTGTAAGTCTGAGAGTTTCTATCCTAAGTACTTTGGGAATGCACCATGGACATTGGATCCGAGGCTCAGACTGGGCCCTCCTTGCTTTGCTAAATGTTAATCTGTATTTATTATGTACAGCGCTACGGAATATGTTGATGCATTATAAATAAATATATATATAATATATATATAAATTAAGAACTAATCCACTTATTGTAGATTAGAGGAGATCAAAAACGATTGAACTTGATGGGCTAAAGTCTTTTTTCAACCTTAACTACTGTGTAACTATATATATATATA
This sequence comes from Discoglossus pictus, assembly GCA_027410445.1. Lineage (NCBI taxonomy): Eukaryota > Metazoa > Chordata > Amphibia > Anura > Alytidae > Discoglossus > Discoglossus pictus. Next base: position 6,657,911 of record CM050171.1, on the reverse strand, counting down.
TATATATATATATATATATATTTATATTTTTATTATTGTTTATTTGTAACGCGCCAACATATTCCGTAGCGCTGTACATAAGTTGTGATCAAGGCAAAACAATATTAACACATTACAAAAAATGGAGCTTAGAATCCAGTGTCCTTAGAGCTTCTCTGTCGAGATTGACAACTTGCAGATTTATATCTATATCTATATATATATACATATATATATATATATATATATATATATATATATATATATATATATATATATATATATATACCGCAACATCATTTAGCTTATGGTGAGCAAAAGAGTGATAGATGCCCCCCCCCCTCCGCCCCCCATACAAAGCATAATAAAATAATAAATAAATAGTACTTTTGTGTTCACATTTGAATGTCTAAAAAGTATGTTTTTTAACTTATATTTAGACTTTTAAATGTCGACACAAATGTACTATTTATTTACTGCCCAATATATTTATAGTTTAATTGTGTATATATATATATATGTAGTTTTATGTGTCTGTGTTAGTCCGGTGATTTAAATGAATGAGTATTATAATGCTGAGTGTATTATAATAGACAAGATTTCCAGAGGTCTTCTAGATTTATAAAGGATATGAGCTGCTTAGGACTGAGACACTTCTCGAAAGTGTGTGAAATGAAACATGTTTGCACTGCATTAAATATATAATATATGTTACTTATTTATATATATACACACTCTAAATTATTATATGCACATGAGCAATATATATTAGCACTGTAGTAAATATATTAATAATGTAATACTTTACTAAATGCCTTATTTCTGTTATATATTCAGTAGGGTGTCTGTTTAGTAGATCGGGCCTTGTCACATATAGTACAGAATCACGTCCCCAGGATGCTTTTTAAGAATAATATCAAAGTAAACCTTACTAATAAACATTTGCTATATTATGTATTTGTATTAGAAAGTAAATATAATACATTAGTTTGGGTTTCCAGGAATAAAGCAGAGGTGTGTGCGCCTGGCCCAGGGCTTGGGCTATAGGACAGACACTCCAAGGAAGGCTGTGGGGCTTGTGTGGGGCTTGTGTGTTATCCCCGGGGGCAGAGGAAGTCCTGACACTCAGTAACATTTGGCTCCTTCCTTTGTCACCTGAAAGTGACTTCTTAAGCAATTTGACACAACACGGCACATTGTAACTCAAACTAAAAGTAGTAACATTTCAGAACATTGATAAGAGTAATAAATGTGACCATTTGGCTACATGACAGTGAAACTATAGTAATCATTAATAATAAATATATTATATATATATATATATATATATATATATATATATATATATATATATATATAAACTGATTAAATAAAGTCATTGCATTATAAAGTAATACATTTTTTAGCGGACAAACATTTTAGTTGCCGTGACTATAACATTCTGGTATTAATATTGTTCCTTTGATGCCTACGGGTATTATTCTGTAAAAAGACTCTGGAACCTCTGATTCTTTAATACTAAATGGCGACTATTTCTACAAGAAAACGTGGCCACTAAGCTTCACTTGGGATGAAAAGTAGGTTGATGATACTGAGATGAGTTTTCTTTGGGGAAAATTACAATTTTGGTATAAATGCAAAGTATGTCATTGATGGAAAACTTTAAATTAAGTTACTTAAAGGTATATGAACGTAAGCTGGGTTATTAATGCATCTGATAGAGGAGAATTTATAGTGTTTGAAAAAAATTGTTTGCATTAAAATATTCCAAAGTAAACAGTTAAACCGTTAGCCTGAATTTGCTGAATTTCTTGCTTTTGCAAACTGTTTTCTCTCAATGTTGACACCCCCTGAAATTCCCAGGGATAATTAGCATATCTTATACAATGTTTCTTTTTGGCCTGGGGATTGTGCACACATGCTCACTTATCACCTGAAGTCTGCCCTACTGTGGGAAGTCACACGACTTTCGTTTAGCCAATCGGCAAGCGCATGTGCTTACTTTTTTTTCTAGTCTGATTGTATATGTTTCAAACTGAGATATAGGTTTCCTCTGCATAGATTTTCAAGCCATCACAAGCAGTGGATACTTAGCAGCTGTTCCTAATTGGATGGCACCATTGTGAAATAATTTAAAATAAGTTATCAAAATATATCTTTAAAATAAGTTATCAAAATGAATTTAGACTTGATATTTGTTGCCTTAGCAATGACACAATGTATCAGTGTATAGAACATTGGATGTTTGGGTATATACTATTTAACTGCAGAGGTCATATGAGTTGACATGACTTAGCGCTGTTTAGTAGATATGACCCAAGTCCCTTAAGCCAAGAGCAGATTTCTGAATTTAATGTTTTCTGGAGATCTCATCTGAATAAAAATATGTGCAAATGCAGCAGCTTTTTTTTTGGACTAAATGTACAGCCAGATTTTTTTTTTTACTTTGTTATAGATTAAATTCCAACACAGGGATCAAAAAATGAGCAGTTTAGTGTAACAAGATTGTGATTATTTAAATAATAATTATTATGGGAGAGCTTTCAAAATCACAAAATATTATACTTATCATTTACAGGGTGGTTCTTCTGCAAAACAGGAATCCATTTAACCCTTTCATTGGCAATGTTTGATTCTACCAGTGAAAGGTGTGGTGGAACTGTGAAGTTTTAGCAAAAATAGGAAAAGATAGCAAAAAAATAAACCTTCATAAAATTAAAAATTAAAAGGACAGATCTGTGCCAATTACAAAGGAGCTTTATTAATTTTGGGAAAGTTACTATCCACATACCCAGGGTCAGATGTACATATCTAGCACCCCTAGGCACAAACACCTAAACTCCTGGGTGCACGAGCCATGTGCCAGCATTATAGTGCAGCACACTGCAAATCTGCCACTACCTACCCCCCTCTTTCCCCTCCCACACGAGAGAACTGGCTCCTGGCACCTTCATAGAGAAGGCAGACAACCTGCATTTTTAAGTTAATTGTTATACAAGTTAGACACCCCTCCCATGGAGGCGCCCCGATGTGGCTGCCTTGTTCACCTAGTTATAAATATGGTCATGCATACTGGTCATTCTATTTGTCTGCACCACTTCTGCTGAACTAGTTGGGCCGGGTGAGTTATAGGGTGACATTTGTATTAAGATTTGAAACCAGAAGGCTCATCCAATCTGCTCATTTTGTTTACCTTTACCATTTGCTATAATGAATCTTCAGGATAGCCTTTGTGCAAAACCCAGACATGCTTATATTCGAGTACGAACCTACCACTTCCACTGGAAAACTCTTCTACTTATCTTCTATACTCTGTACAGTAGAACTTTCTTACATTACCCCACATCTTCCACCTCCCAACTTCAAATCATGCCCTCTCGTTCTTGCTCCTCTTTTATCTATATATTAAGACTTCTCTCATATCCCTCTCCTTCCCCCTAATCTATATATATTAATGTCATAAAGTCTACTTATATGTTGTGTCCTTTTAGATGTACCAATTTATTTGACTCTGAATTGACTCTAATTTATCAATATCCTTGGAGATCTTGCCTCAGAACTGGACATAGTATTGGTGGTGGTGGTGGGGGGGGGGGGGGGGTCTCACGCAGTTACATTAGTGCTGACCTTTATCTACCACTAATTCCACTTCCAAAACATCTAAACATCCTACCGGCCTTTCCTGCGTCTTGTTACATTGTTACAGATAAACTCTGAAATCTGGATAGTGTTATTATTATCACATTTCTAACTACATGTATACCCCACTTTGCGGTTCCCCTCATAGCGCTGATTTGATATAGCGCGGTTTCACTTTCCAATTCTCTGCTTAGTGCTAATCTCACAATAGCGTGATTTTGGTGCCAAATCGCATTTGAATTCTTCTAAAACCCCACTTTGTGCTTTTTTTCGCCATAGCACTGTTCCAGTGCTATTGCATTAAAATGCCCCGTTTAACGCTGATTTGCTTAGCGCTCCTGCATGCAAGAATGCGCTAAACAGGGTTTTCCTGTATATCCATAATGTATGTATATACACACGTGTATGTATGTGTATATATATATATATATATATTGCTGCTCATCTGAACATGATTTAAGTAAATCTATAGATCTATTCCACATACATATATAGAAGGGATGCTGTTTCCAGGCCACTGGGGTTAATTTGCGCTCTTTGTTGATTTCTCGGCAGCCCCCTTGCATTCTGAGAAGCGCCCATGAAAGACTATCTAAACAAGAGTGAATAGAGCGTACATGTTGATAACTCCTCTTTTAAACAACGTGTGATGCTCTCAGAATACAAATGACCCGTAACAGTAAAGCATTCAGTGCTCCCGGTGTGCTGGGAGTGGGGGGTGCTCAGAGCTGCCCCTAATGATACTGGGGGATGGGGGGCATCTTATGTGCTAAGGGACTTTTTGTAAACTGTTTATGTGGCCACTGCTAATAAATGAAGACTCTCCCGCTTTAAACACCTTTGTGCCAAATGGCAGTATTATTGGGTTGGGCTTCTATGGTAGAAATAATGGCTAGCGCTTATGATAAATGCATAATGCAGGGCTACAAGGAGCCAGTATAGCCAGAAAGCTTGAATTATCATAAATATATTGCATTAAAGTAAGTGTATTCACTTAGTTAATATGTTTGTTACATCCACTAAATTGATTCTAAGTTAGTAATTATTAGCCATCTGTTGTAATTAGCGTCACTTTCTGATATTACTGATATTGCATGTTTAGTGACCTATCTATAGGCATCTGAATTCTCATTAATACTCTGTGATAACGGAGTAATTTGTATATATGATGTCTGTTGGAATTCTTCAGATTTTGTTAAAAAATCAATCCCTGATACAGTAGGGAGAATGTGCCTGACCCCAACAGCTTGCAATCTACAGACGCACATCAGGGATTCCTCCCAGTCTAGTACCCGCTTGGATTGAAACAAAGCACAAATTCACGGTTCTAGATATGGTGTAATTAAAAATATAAGTAATAGTAAGTTTGCAATTTTTATTGTAAAACAACCTTTTTTGTTCACCCATCAAGCAACGGGAAATGTCTCTTGGAAATGGGAGATGATTGCCAATAGATGCTAATTATTCCCTCAGGCCTGGAATGGACTGTTTTCATTGTAAAGCCGTGTGAAAATGAAAAGATTGAGCATGCTCAGAAGTTTCTAGACAGGACTGGCCCTAAAGTTATTGGTGCCCCAGGGAAGACAACTCATTGAGCAAAATCCAGCCCTGGCATGCTTTGCTTAAAAGCGGTTTTATACAGCAAGCATATGCTTTAAGGCCGCCATGTATAAAGTGGTTAGTTTTGGGTTGAAAGAGTGAGATACATTGTCTTCTCATTTGTAGTCAGCGGCACCGTCACACATGCGAGCCTCGCATAGCGAGGCAAAGCAGCCGCGGAGAGGGTAACTCTAACCACGGAGAGCGTAACTCTAACCGCGGAGCGCGTGACTCTAACCACGGAGAGAGTAACTCTAACCGCGGAGAGCGTAACTCTAACCACGGAGAGAGTAACTCTAGCCACGGAGAGAGTAACTCTAACCACGGAGAGCGTAACTCTAACCACGGAGAGCGTAACTCTAGCCACGGAGAGCGTAACTCTAACCACGGAGAGAGTAACTCTAGCCACGGAGAGAGTAACTCTAACCACGGAGAGCGTAACTCTAACCACGGAGAGCGTAACTCTAACCGCGGAGAGCGTAACTCTAACCGCGGAGAGCGTAACTCTAACCGCGGAGAGCGTAACTCTAACCACGGAGAGAGTAACTCTAACCGCGGAGAGCGTAACTCTAACCGCGGAGAGCGTAACTCTAACCGCGGAGAGCGTAACTCTAACCTCGGAGAGCGTAACTCTAACCGCGGAGAGCGTAACTCTAGCCGCGGAGAGCGTAACTCTAACCGCGGAGAGAGTAACTCTAGCCACGGAGAGAGTAACTCTAACCACGGAGAGCGTAACTCTAACCACGGAGAGCGTAACTCTAACCGCGGAGAGCGTAGCTCTAACCGCGGAGAGCGTAACTCTAACCGCGGAGAGCGTAACTCTAACCGCGGAGAGAGTAACTCTAACCGCGGAGAGCGTAACTCTAACCGCGGAGAGCGTAACTCTAACCGCGGAGAGCGTAACTCTAACCACGGAGAGCGTAACTCTAACCGCGGAGAGCGTAACTCTAGCCTCGGAGAGCGTAACTCTAACCACGGAGAGAGTAACTCTAGCCACGGAGAGAGTAACTCTAACCACGGAGAGCGTAACTCTAGCCACGGAGAGCGTAACTCTAACAGCAGAGAGCGTAACTCTAACCCCAGAGAGAGTAACTCTAGCCACGGAGAGCGTAACTCTAACCACGGAGAGCGTAACTCTAACCACGGAGAGCATAACTCTAACCACGGAGAGCGTAGCTCTAAACCCGGAGAGAGTAACTCTAGCCACGGAGCGTGTAACTCTCACCGCGGAGAGCGTAACTCTAACCACGGAGAGCGTAACTCTAACCACGGAGAGCGTAACTCTAACCACGGAGAGAGTAACTCTAGCCACGGAGCGTGTAACTCTAACCACGGAGAGCGTAACTCTAACCACGGAGAGCGTAACTCTAACCACGGAGAGCGTAACTCTAACCACGGAGAGAGTAACTCTAGCCACGGAGAGCGTAACTCTAACCACGGAGAGCGTAACTCTAACCGCGGAGAGCGTAGCTCTAACCGCGGAGAGCGTAACTCTAACCGCGGAGAGCGTAACTCTAACCACGGAGAGAGTAACTCTAACCGCGGAGAGCGTAACTCTAACCGCGGAGAGCGTAACTCTAACCGCGGAGAGCGTAACTCTAACCGCGGAGAGCGTAACTCTAGCCGCGGAGAGCGTAACTCTAACCGCGGAGAGAGTAACTCTAGCCGCGGAGAGAGTAACTCTAACCACGGAGAGCGTAACTCTAACCACGGAGAGCGTAACTCTAACCGCGGAGAGCGTAGCTCTAACCGCGGAGAGCGTAACTCTAACCGCGGAGAGCGTAACTCTAACCACGGAGAGAGTAACTCTAACAGCGGAGAGCGCAACTCTAACAGCGGAGAGCGTAACTCTAACCACGGAGAGCGTAACTCTAAAAAACCCACCAAAAAATATAACATATGTACACAAAGCACGGGTGGAGACACAGGAAGCCTTGGAGTGAGGTTGAAAGTGAATTAGTCATTTTTCACCACACGAAAATAGGCTAAGCAAGAAAAAAAATGGCGTCCGAAAAATGCAAAAAATCTAAAACAGGATGAAAATGAGGCACACCAACGCCAAGCACGCAGGACTTAGAAATACACGACAGAGAACGCAGTGGCACGCGGGACTTTGAAAATAAAACACAGAGGAGAAACACACAGGCAAGGGACAGCGGGGGATGGTGGAAAGAGACACACGGCATCACCAAGCACTAAACTTGCAGGTTAACGAAAACTTCAATGTACGGTCCGTACAGTAGGCGGGAGGAAAGGGTTGAAATGAGCGCCATAGGCACTCATTGTGGGGTTCGCGATGAGCCCCGAAGGTGATCATTGCAAAGCAGGAAAGTACACGAAGGGAGAGGCTCGCAATGAGCGCCAAGAGGAGCAAAAGCCTCACATTGTGTGACAAACACCATTCCCAGGCAGTTCGCTAGTAATATAATAATATATGAGATATAATAATAATAATAAAAATATGTCTGCACATGGAAGTCATTTTAGTTGGTAGTGTACTTATTATACAAGTGTCTTGTTGTGTTGTTGCGTCAGTGTGTAACCAAGTGTAATGGAGGTTTTTAACCCTTCTACTGCCTGAAGAACCAGAGCTGCACTGCTTGTCCCTCTGCCTGTGAAAGGGTTAAACTACATACATATATTTCATGTCCATCCCATAACCGTGTCCTGGTCAGTGACAATGACAGTCCCCCAGCCGGCCGTGGGTTATATTGGGAGGATGACTTAGGAAAGTCTAAAATAGCAGCAGATTAATAACTGATTGCATTGCATTGCACGCAGCAAAAATAACCTGGAGCATGAGACATACAGTGCGTGTGCGTCCAATACTACAGCCATACACACGCATGCACATGTATGTATATATGGGGCAATCTACTCTGTAAATATCCTCTTGGGAAGCTATTAGGTTTTATTATAACTTAAATAAAGGATCAGTGCGGTTCAAGAAAAATTGCACTTGTTTGTGAAGCTTGTAACATTAGCACCTATGTATGGGGATAAAGCATTTTAAGGAAAATTGATTTTGTATGGAAGGCTCCAAATGTCTTTGTTTCATCCTTCTTGATACCATGCAATATATGCTTTTATCTACCAGTGGAGGGAGAAGTCAAAAAAGGAGAGGTGAGGAGGATTTGTTGACTGCATCTCATTTGACTCACCTGCCCCCTTTCCTTGCACATTGCCCATCAATAAATGCAAGTTTTACTTTTAGGGTTTTACATTATATATATATTATTATATATAATTATTTCATATATGGAACCTCCGCTGCGTCACTTTCAGTTGTCTAGAAGGAAAAGTCCTCAAAACCTCACAAATGCTGCTGGGAATAATGACCCCGGGTTTTGGTATTAGTGCTAGTGTTTGCAGAGCTAATTATACCACATATTGTGCTGCCATTTGCTTATGTATGATGTCTTCCTAAGTAAGTTAGGCAAACACTAGCCACTTGTACTGAGTCAATAACAGAAGCTTGGAATCATCCATTGGAAGTGCCCTGACTGTATCTGATTATATGTGTGTCATACAGTCGTGTCCAACTCTCTGTGACCTCATAGACACACTATGCTAATCCACTTGATATTCCTGGCAGAGATACTGGAGTGGGTTGCCAGTTCCTTCTCCAGTGGGCCACAGCATACAGCTCCTGGTATTCTTATGTGGTCTCTCATCCAAGTACTGACCAGGCCCAAATTGGCTTCAGGGTAGATTGACCTCTTGGTTCCCTAACTGGAATTGAACCCAAGTTGCAGTGGTGAAAGCACCGAATCCTAACCACTGGACCACCAGGGAAACCAATCTGAATATATATCGAAAATAAGAAGTTGTATTGCTGTTTTTCTTTATGAAAACAGGTCCTTAAAATGCCTAAAATCATACAAATAGATCCTAACCTATTTCTCCCCACTGCAGCCCATGAAGACAGTGTACTTCTAAGTACAAAGTGTGCAGTATCTCATAGTAACTAATCAGTGGCAACATTCTGCAACATGCCACTTGAGAGAGGTCACTGACAAGCTAATTTGGAGCTCTGCACTTTACAGTCTGTGTGTTCATAAGCTGCATGAGATACAGAGGGCAGATCCATACAGGGACTATTTGTTTGATTTTAGAGAAAAACAGAGCTTATAAACACTTATTAATAACATAAAGTACATAAAAGTAATTAAGTAAAAAGGTATCTTATATTCCCAGTGAAATCCAGAAACCGTCCATGTCCCTTTAATTACACAAGTGCTCCGTGTAAATGTGACATTTATGTTTATCTCTTGTTGCTTATGTGTGGGTGAAAAACATTGGGGTATAAGCAGACTGTGTTATACAGTAATACAGAGTACAGGGGTGTATTTATGTTTATTATACAGAGTACAGGGGCGTATTTATGTTTATTATACAGAGTACAGGGGCGTATTTATGTTTACTATACAGAGTACAGGGGCGTATTTATGTTTATTATACAGAGTACAGGGGCATATTTATGTTTATTATACAGAGTACAGGGGTGTATTTATGTTTATTATACAGAGTACAGGGGTGTATTTATGTTTATTATACAGAGTACAGGGGGCGTATTTATGTTTATTATACAGAGTACAGGGGTGTATTTATGTTTATTATACAGAGTACAGGGGGCGTATTTATGTTTATTATACAGAGTACAGGGGTGTATTTATGTTTATTATACAGAGTACAGGGGTGTATTTATGTTTATTATACAGAGTACAGGGGACGTATTTATGTTTATTATACAGAGTACAGGGGTGTATTTATGTTTATTATACAGAGTACAGGGGTGTATTTATGTTTATTATACAGAGTACAGGGGGCGTATTTATGTTTATTATACAGAGTACAGGGGTGTATTTATGTTTATTATACAGAGTACAGGGGTGTATTTATGTTTATTATACAGAGTACAGGGGGCGTATTTATGTTTATTATACAGAGTATAGGGGTGTATTTATGTTTATTATACAGAGTACAGGGGTGTATTTATGTTTATTATACAGAGTACAGGGGGCATATTTATGTTTATTATACAGAGTACAGGGGTGTATTTATGTTTATTATACAGAGTATAGGGGTGTATTTATGTTTATTATACAGAGTACAGGGGTGTATTTATGTTTATTATACAGAGTACAGGGGGTGTATTTATGTTTATTATACAGAGTACAGGGGGCGTATTTATGTTTATTATACAGAGTACAGGGGTGTATTTATGTTTATTATACAGAGTACAGGGGGCATATTTATGTTTATTATACAGAGTACAGGGGGTGTATTTATGTTTATTATACGGAGTACAGGGGGCATATTTATGTTTATTATACGGAGTACAGGTGGTGAATTTATGTTTATTATACACAGTGCAGGAGAGTATTTATGTTTATTATACAGAGTGCAGGGGAGTATTTATGTTTATTATACAGAGTACAGGTGGTGTATTTATGTTTATTATACGGAGTACATTGGCGTATTTATGTTTATTATACGGAGCACAGGGGCATATTTATCTTTATTATATAGATTACAGCGGGTGTATTTATGTTTATTGTACAGAGCATAGGGGGCGTATTTATGTTTATTATACAGAGTACAGGGGCGTATTTATGTTTATTATACAGAGTACAGGGGCGTATTTATGTTTATTATACAGAGTACAGGGGTGTATTTATGTTTATTATACAGAGTACAGGGGTGTATTTATGTTTATTATACAGAGTACAGGGGGCGTATTTATGTTTATTATACAGAGTATAGGGGTGTATTTATGTTTATTATACAGAGTACAGGGGTGTATTTATGTTTATTATACAGAGTACAGGGGCATATTTATGTTTATTATACAGAGTACAGGGGTGTATTTATGTTTATTATACAGAGTATAGGGGTGTATTTATGTTTATTATACAGAGTACAGGGGTGTATTTATGTTTATTATACAGAGTACAGGGGGTGTATTTATGTTTATTATACAGAGTACAGGGGGCGTATTTATGTTTATTATACAGAGTACAGGGGTGTATTTATGTTTATTATTCAGAGTACAGGGGGCATATTTATGTTTATTATACAGAGTACAGGGGGTGTATTTATGTTTATTATACAGAGTACAGGGGGCATATTTATGTTTATTATACGGAGTACAGGTGGTGAATTTATGTTTATTATACACAGTGCAGGGGAGTATTTATGTTTATTATACAGAGTGCAGGGGAGTATTTATGTTTATTATACAGAGTACAGGTGGTGTATTTATGTTTATTATACGGAGTACAGGGGCGTATTTATCTTTATTATATAGATTACAGCGGGTGTATTTATGTTTATTGTACAGAGCATAGGGGGCGTATTTATGTTTATTATACAGAGTACAGGGGCGTATTTATGTTTATTATACAGAGTACAGGGGCGTATTTATGTTTATTATACAGAGTACAGGGGTGTATTTATGTTTATTATACAGAGTACAGGGGTGTATTTATGTTTATTATACAGAGTACAGGGGGCGTATTTATGTTTATTATACAGAGTATAGGGGTGTATTTATGTTTATTATACAGAGTACAGGGGTGTATTTATGTTTATTATACAGAGTACAGGGGCATATTTATGTTTATTATACAGAGTACAGGGGCATATTTATGTTTATTATACAGAGTACAGGGGTGTATTTATGTTTATTATACAGAGTATAGGGGTGTATTTATGTTTATTATACAGAGTACAGGGGTGTATTTATGTTTATTATACAGAGTACAGGGGTGTATTTATGTTTATTATACAGAGTACAGGGGGCGTATTTATGTTTATTATACAGAGTACAGGGGTGTATTTATGTTTATTATTCAGAGTACAGGGGGCATATTTATGTTTATTATACAGAGTACAGGGGGTGTATTTATGTTTATTATACAGAGTACAGGGGGCATATTTATGTTTATTATACGGAGTACAGGTGGTGAATTTATGTTTATTATACACAGTGCAGGGGAGTATTTATGTTTATTATACAGAGTGCAGGGGAGTATTTATGTTTATTATACAGAGTACAGGTGGTGTATTTATGTTTATTATACGGAGTACAGGGGCGTATTTATGTTTATTATACGGAGCACAGGGGCATATTTATCTTTATTATATAGATTACAGCGGGTGTATTTATGTTTATTGTACAGAGCATAGGGGGCGTATTTATGTTTATTATACAGAGTACAGGGGCGTATTTATGTTTATTATACAGAGTACAGGGGCGTATTTATGTTTATTATACAGAGTACAGGGGGTGTATTTATGTTTATTATATGGAGTACAGGGGTGTATTTATGTTTATTATACAGAGTACAGGGGGCGTATTTATGTTTATTATACAGAGTACAGGGGTGTATTTATGTTTATTATACAGAGTACAGGGGGTGTATTTATGTTTATTATACAGAGTACAGGGGGTGTATTTATGTTTATTATATGGAGTACAGGGGTGTATTTATGTTCATTATACAGAGTACAGGATGTATTTATGTTTATTATACAGAGTACAGGGGGTGTATTTATGTTTTTTTATACAGAGTACAGGGGGTGTATTTATGTTTATTATACAGAGTACAGGGGGCATATTTATGTTTATTATACAGAGTACAGGTGGTGAATTTATGTTTATTATACACAGTGCAGGGGAGTATTTATGTTTATTATACACAGTTCCGGGGTGTATGTCTATTATACAGACTACAGGTGTGTATTTATGTTTATTATACAGAGTACAGGGTTGTATTTATGTTTATTATACGGAGTACAGGGGCGTATTTATGTTTATTATACATGGTACAGGGGGTGTATTTATGTTTATTATACAGAGCACAGGGGGCATATTTATGTTTATTTTACAGAGTATAGGGGGTGTATTTCTTTTATTAGAGTACAGGCGTGTATTTATGTTTATTATACAAAGCACAGGGGGCGAATTTATGTTTATCATACGGAGTACAGGGGCATATTTATGTTTATTATACAGAGTACAGGGGGAATATTTATGTTTATTATACAGAGTACAGGGGCATATTTATGTTTATTATACATTGTACAGGGGTGTATTTATGTTTATTATACAGAGCACAGGGGGCGTATTTATGTTTATTATACAGCGTACAGGGTGTGTATTTATGTTTATTATACGGAGTACAGGGGGTGCATTTATGTTTATTATACAGGGTACAGGGGGTGTATTTTTGTTTATTATACAGAGCACAGGGGCGTATTTATGTTTATTTTACAGAGTACAGGGTCGTATTTATGTTTATTATACAGAGTACAGGGGGTGTATTTATGTTTATTATACAGGTTCATGGGTGTATTTATGTTTATTATACAGCGTACAGGGTGTGTATTTATGTTTATTATACACAGTGCAAGGTTGTATTTATGTTTATTATACAGAGTACAGGGGCGTATTTATGTTTATTATATAGACTACAGCGGGTGTATTTATGTTTATTGTACAGAGTACAGGGGCATATTTATATTTATTATACAGTGTTCAGGGGTGTATTTATGTTTATTATACAGACTATAGGGGTGCATTTATGTTTATTATACAGAGTACAGGGTGTATTTATGTTTATTATACAGAGTACAGGGGCATATTTATGTTTATTATATAGATTACAGCGGGTGTATTTATATTTATTATACAGAGTACAGGGCTGTTTTTATCTTTATTATACAGAGTACAGGGGGTGTATTTATGTTTATGATATGGTTTACAGGCGTGTATTTATGTTCATTTTACACAGTACAGGGGGTGTATTTATGTTTATTATACACAGTACAGGGGTGTATGTTTATTATACAGACTACAGGTGTGTATTTATGTTTATTATACGGAGTACAGGGGTGTATTTATGTTTATTATACGGATTACAGGGGCGTATTTTTGTTTATTATACATGGTACAGGGGGTGTATTTATGTTTATTATACTGAGCACAGGGGGCATATTTACGTTTCTTATACATAGTACAGGGGTGTATTTATGTTTATTATACAGAGTACAGGGTCGTATTTATGTTTATTATACAGAGTACAGGGGGTGTATTTATGTTTATTATACAGGTTCATGGGTGTATTTATGTTTATTATACAGCGTACAGGGTGTGTATTTATGTTTATTATACACAGTGCAAGGTTGTATTTATGTTTATTATACAGAGTACAGGGGCGTATTTATGTTTATTATATAGACTACAGCGGGTGTATTTATGTTTATTGTACAGAGTACAGGGGCATATTTATATTTATTATACAGTGTTCAGGGGTGTATTTATGTTTATTATACAGACTATAGGGGTGCATTTATGTTTATTATACAGAGTACAGGGTGTATTTATGTTTATTATACAGAGTACAGGGGGCGTATTTATGTTTATTATACAGAGTATAGGGGTGTATTTATGTTTATTATACAGAGTACAGGGGTGTATTTATGTTTATTATACAGAGTACAGGGGCATATTTATGTTTATTATACAGAGTACAGGGGTGTATTTATGTTTATTATACAGAGTATAGGGGTGTATTTATGTTTATTATACAGAGTACAGGGGTGTATTTATGTTTATTATACAGAGTACAGGGGGTGTATTTATGTTTATTATACAGAGTACAGGGGGCGTATTTATGTTTATTATACAGAGTACAGGGGTGTATTTATGTTTATTATTCAGAGTACAGGGGGCATATTTATGTTTATTATACAGAGTACAGGGGGTGTATTTATGTTTATTATACAGAGTACAGGGGGCATATTTATGTTTATTATACGGAGTACAGGTGGTGAATTTATGTTTATTATACACAGTGCAGGGGAGTATTTATGTTTATTATACAGAGTGCAGGGGAGTATTTATGTTTATTATACAGAGTACAGGTGGTGTATTTATGTTTATTATACGGAGTACAGGGGCATATTTATCTTTATTATATAGATTACAGCGGGTGTATTTATGTTTATTGTACAGAGCATAGGGGGCGTATTTATGTTTATTATACAGAGTACAGGGGCGTATTTATGTTTATTATACAGAGTACAGGGGCGTATTTATGTTTATTATACAGAGTACAGGGGGTGTATTTATGTTTATTATATGGAGTACAGGGGTGTATTTATGTTTATTATACAGAGTACAGGGGGCGTATTTATGTTTATTATACAGAGTACAGGGGTGTATTTATGTTTATTATACAGAGTACAGGGGGTGTATTTATGTTTATTATACAGAGTACAGGGGGTGTATTTATGTTTATTATATGGAGTACAGGGGTGTATTTATGTTCATTATACAGAGTACAGGATGTATTTATGTTTATTATACAGAGTACAGGGGGTGTATTTATGTTTTTTTATACAGAGTACAGGGGGTGTATTTATGTTTATTATACAGAGTACAGGGGGCATATTTATGTTTATTATACAGAGTACAGGTGGTGAATTTATGTTTATTATACACAGTGCAGGGGAGTATTTATGTTTATTATACACAGTTCCGGGGTGTATGTCTATTATACAGACTACAGGTGTGTATTTATGTTTATTATACAGAGTACAGGGTTGTATTTATGTTTATTATACGGAGTACAGGGGCGTATTTATGTTTATTATACATGGTACAGGGGGTGTATTTATGTTTATTATACAGAGCACAGGGGGCATATTTATGTTTATTTTACAGAGTATAGGGGGTGTATTTCTTTTATTAGAGTACAGGCGTGTATTTATGTTTATTATACAAAGCACAGGGGGCGAATTTATGTTTATCATACGGAGTACAGGGGCATATTTATGTTTATTATACAGAGTACAGGGGGAATATTTATGTTTATTATACAGAGTACAGGGGCATATTTATGTTTATTATACATTGTACAGGGGTGTATTTATGTTTATTATACAGAGCACAGGGGGCGTATTTATGTTTATTATACAGCGTACAGGGTGTGTATTTATGTTTATTATACGGAGTACAGGGGGTGCATTTATGTTTATTATACAGGGTACAGGGGGTGTATTTTTGTTTATTATACAGAGCACAGGGGCGTATTTATGTTTATTTTACAGAGTACAGGGTCGTATTTATGTTTATTATACAGAGTACAGGGGGTGTATTTATGTTTATTATACAGGTTCATGGGTGTATTTATGTTTATTATACAGCGTACAGGGTGTGTATTTATGTTTATTATACACAGTGCAAGGTTGTATTTATGTTTATTATACAGAGTACAGGGGCGTATTTATGTTTATTATATAGACTACAGCGGGTGTATTTATGTTTATTGTACAGAGTACAGGGGCATATTTATATTTATTATACAGTGTTCAGGGGTGTATTTATGTTTATTATACAGACTATAGGGGTGCATTTATGTTTATTATACAGAGTACAGGGTGTATTTATGTTTATTATACAGAGTACAGGGGCATATTTATGTTTATTATATAGATTACAGCGGGTGTATTTATATTTATTATACAGAGTACAGGGCTGTTTTTATGTTTATTATACAGAGTACAGGGGGTGTATTTATGTTTATGATATGGTTTACAGGCGTGTATTTATGTTCATTTTACACAGTACAGGGGGTGTATTTATGTTTATTATACACAGTACAGGGGTGTATGTTTATTATACAGACTACAGGTGTGTATTTATGTTTATTATACGGAGTACAGGGGTGTATTTATGTTTATTATACGGATTACAGGGGCGTATTTTTGTTTATTATACATGGTACAGGGGGTGTATTTATGTTTATTATACTGAGCACAGGGGGCATATTTACGTTTCTTATACATAGTACAGGGGTGTATTTATGTTTATTATACAGAGTACAGGGTCGTATTTATGTTTATTATACAGAGTACAGGGGGTGTATTTATGTTTATTATACAGGTTCATGGGTGTATTTATGTTTATTATACAGCGTACAGGGTGTGTATTTATGTTTATTATACACAGTGCAAGGTTGTATTTATGTTTATTATACAGAGTACAGGGGCGTATTTATGTTTATTATATAGACTACAGCGGGTGTATTTATGTTTATTGTACAGAGTACAGGGGCATATTTATATTTATTATACAGTGTTCAGGGGTGTATTTATGTTTATTATACAGACTATAGGGGTGCATTTATGTTTATTATACAGAGTACAGGGTGTATTTATGTTTATTATACAGAGTACAGGGGCATATTTATGTTTATTATATAGATTACAGCGGGTGTATTTATATTTATTATACAGAGTACAGGGCTGTTTTTATGTTTATTATACAGAGTACAGGGGGTGTATTTATGTTTATGATATGGTTTACAGGCGTGTATTTATGTTCATTTTACACAGTACAGGGGGTGTATTTATGTTTATTATACACAGTACAGGGGTGTATGTTTATTATACAGACTACAGGTGTGTATTTATGTTTATTATACGGAGTACAGGGGTGTATTTATGTTTATTATACGGATTACAGGGGCGTATTTTTGTTTATTATACATGGTACAGGGGGTGTATTTATGTTTATTATACAGAGCACAGGGGGCATATTTACGTTTCTTATACATAGTACAGGGGTGTATTTATGTTTATTATACAGTGTTCAGGGGTGTATTTATATTATTAGAGTACAGGCGGTGTATTTATGTTTATTATACAGCGTACAGGGTGTGTATTTATGTTTATTATACAGAGTAAAGTGGGTGTATTTATGTTTATTATACAGGTTCAGGGGTGTATTTATGTTTATTATATAGTGTACAGGGGTGTATTTATGTTTATTATACAGAGCACAGGGGGTGAATTTATGTTTATTATACAGCGTACAGGGGGCATATTTATGTTTATTATACAGAGTACAGGGGCGTATTTATGTTTATTATACAGTGTACAGGGGTGTATTTATGTTTATTATACAGAGCACAGGGTGCGTATTTATGTTTATTATACAGCATACAGGGTGTGTATTTATGTTTATTATACAGAGTACAGGGGGTGTATTTATGTTTATTATACAGGTTCAGGCGTGTATTTATGTTTATTATATAGTGTACATGGGTGTATTTATGTTTATTATACAGTACAGGGGTGTATTTATGTTTATTATACAGAGTACAGGGTGTGTATTTATGTTTATTATATAGAGTACAGGGTGTATTTATGTTTATTATACAGAGTGCAGGGGGTGTATTTATGTTTATTATATAGATTACAGCCGGTGTATTTATGTTTATTATACAGAGTACAGGGCTGTTTTTATGTTTATTATACAGAGTACAGGGGGTGTATTTATGTTTATGATATGGTTTACAGGCGTGTATTTATATTCATTTTACACAGTACAGGGGGTGTATTTATGTTTATTATACAGAGCACAGGGGGTGAATTTATGTTTATTATACAGCGTACAGGGGGCATATTTATGTTTATTATACAGAGTACAGGGGCGTATTTATGTTTATTATACAGTGTACAGGGGTGTATTTATGTTTATTATACAGAGCACAGGGTGCGTATTTATGTTTATTATACAGCATACAGGGTGTGTATTTATGTTTATTATACAGAGTACAGGGGGTGTATTTATGTTTATTATACAGGTTCAGGGGTGTATTTATGTTTATTATATAGTGTACATGGGTGTATTTATGTTTATTATACACAGTACAGGGGTGTATTTATGTTTATTATACAGAGTACAGGGGTGTATTTATGTTTATTATATAGTGTACATGGGTGTATTTATGTTTATTATACACAGTACAGGGGTGTATTTATGTTTATTATACAGAGTACAGGGGTGTATTTATGTTTATTATACACAGTACAGGGGTGTATGTTTATTATACAGACAACAGGTGTGTATTTATGTTTATTATACGGAGTACAGGAGCGTATTTTTGTTTATTATACATGGTACAGGGGGTGTATTTATGTTTATTATACAGAGCACAGGGGGCATATATACGCTTCTTATACATAGTACAGGGGTGTATTTATGTTTATTATACAGTGTTCAGGGGTTTATTTATATTAGAGTACAAGCGGTGTATTTATGTTTATTATACAGCGTACAGGGTGTGTATTTATGTTTACTATACAGAGTACAGTGGGTGTATTTATGTTTATTATACAGGTTCAGGGGTGTATTTATGTTTATTATATAGTGTACAGGGGTGTATTTATGTTTATTATACAGAGCACAGGGGGTGAATTTATGTTTATTATACAGTGTACAGGGGGCATATTTATGTTTTTTTATACAGAGTACAGGGGCGTATTTATGTTTATTATACAGTGTACAGTGGTGTATTTATGTTTATTATACAGAGCACAGGGGGCGTATTTATGTTTATTATACAGCATACAGGTGTGTATTTATGTTTATTATACAGAGTACAGGGGGTGTTTTTATGTTTATTATACAGGTTCAGGGGTGTATTTATGTTTATTATTATATTGTACATGGGTGTATTTATGTTTATTATACACAGTACAGGGGTGTATTTATGTTTATTATACAGAGTACAGGGGGTGTATTTATGTTTATTATACAGAGTACAGGGGCCTATTTATGGTTATTTTACAGAATACAGGGGCGTATTTATGTCTATTATACACCATACAGGGGCCTATTTATGGTTATTTTACAGAATACAGGGGGGTATTTATGTTTATTATACAGAGTACAGGGGGTGTATTTATGTTTATTATACAGAGCACAGGGGGCGTATTTATGTTTATTATACACCGTACAGGGGCCTATTTATGGTTATTTTACAGAATACAGGGGCGTATTTATGTTTATTATACAGTGTGCAGGGCTGTATTTATGTTTATTATACAGAGCACAGGGGGCGTATTTATGTTTATTATACACCGTACAGGGGCCTATTTATGGTTATTTTACAGAATACAGGGGCGTATTTATGTTTATTATACAGTGTGCAGGGCTGTATTTATGTTTATTATACATAGTACAGGGGGTGTATTTATGTTTATTATACAGAGTACAGGGGGCGTATTTATGTTTTTTATAGAGAGCAGAGGGTTTATTTCATTTTATTGTGCCCTAAACCCATCCCCATTTACCCCTCCCCTTGTACCGGTGTCCCCACCCTAATACTACCACACAAATTTATATGTCAGTGTTTTTATATAAAACAGCTTCTAATTTATTATTAGGACGCAATTCTTCTATTTTGGAATCTACCATTTTAGTTTCTGATGATAATTTTTTTGAAGTTGGTGAATACCTTTCTGCATATTTGGAACGTGGCAGTTAAACCTGTTAGTGCTTCAACATGACTAAATAACGATAAATTAATTTGTTTTACAATGGCAGCCACACACCTGAGAAAATAGCAGAAAGAATCATAGCAGAAAAGAAAACTGGACCTTAAAGTAAATGATAATTGTATGTAAAAGTTAACAATTTAAAAGTTGTGTATTTCTTTGTTTTATGAGACCAGTTTATCCAATTTCAAGTTTAAATCTCCATAAATGAAAGAAAGATGAGAACGATAAGCTTTTTTATATATATTTTTTTCATTCTATTACTATATACAGTAGTTACAGTAGCACAATCAGAACATTTAGGTCTAAAAAGTGAAGCAAGAATAAAGTCATATTTGTAAAGAATTTTGAAATTGATGTTACATATTTCAATTAATGTAGATAATAAAATATAAATATTAGTAATTAGATAAATTAATATATTATGACAGATTTATTTACTACATAATATCAGCCTCATTTAATTGCTGCAATTTTGGGATCCGGGCTCGCAAGTGGCGGTCGCAGGTTACTTTGCTATTCTGACCCGGTTACGTGCTACGAGCTGCGATCCATTGCAATTCTTTAAAGCGCAAGTTACTTCGCTCCAAGCCTTTGATATTTCACGGCTGCATGAGGTGCGGACGCTAAAATCACAAGTCGCTATTCAATTGCTCCGATTTCACCTCCGTCAAGCCCGCAAATGCCAAAAATCGAAACACAGGTTAATGATCCCAAGGAGGTCTCACAAAGGGCTTACTTACAAATCGGGGCATTTTAAATGCAAATATAAATTCAATCCAGGTCTGTAAATGATGGGAACACAATGGGTGACGTTAGAAATAAAAGCACAACATTCTCAAGCTCGCACATCGCCAAAATATAATACTTTATTTCATGTTTATTTTCTGTCCAAAGGCCTACGGGCTTCAACTTCCAGGACTTTGGAACCCATCCTCCATATTTCATTGAAGTCCTACGGGCTTAAATAACGAGCTACGGGCTTGGAGGAACTTTGGACGGAAATTAAACATGAAATAAAGTATTTTATTTTGGCGATGTGCGAGCTTGAGAATGTTGGACCATTGTGCTCCCCATCATTTACAGTGCTGGATTGAATTTATATTTGCATTTAAAGTGCTCCGGTCTTACGGGCTTGAACCACAAGTTACGGGCTTGCGTCCACGATCATGTTCAAGCCTGCAAATGCTACCGCCGAGAGCATGGTTGTCGATTCTCGCTACCGGCGCCTAACTTTTGGGCCCGGCCAATTGAATAGCAGAGTAAAAGTAGATCAACAGGCGCACGCAACTCGATCGCAGGAAATTGTCTATCTGTTTGCTGAAAAAAATAACATAGATACAATATTCGAATGTAAAATCCCAGGGATCTGTACTGGTAGATATTGTTCAGATGTATCACTTACCTGACTCATTGACTTGTATCTATTTGCTTTTCTAAGGCCCCTATTCAATTGCTACAATTACAGAGCGATTCAATTGATCAAGCCCGCAAGTTACGGGCGAAAGCCGAAACCATAAACCGTGCACCTGTAAGTAGCATTTCAGCGTAAACATGATCAATTAAGCAAGGCCGTAACTACCAATTTAGAAACAGCCAATAGAAAATTAGACCCTCATCATTACCTCAGTAAAACAGGGAGGTTAATCATCAATCAATTAGCGTTTAGAAGTCTGATATGCGATCAGACTCGCAATCCGGCAATGTACAAAATAATAAAAATGAATGACGATACTGTTCTAGTCCATGTGGGTGGCCTGATATGTATTAACTCATTGATCCCCGAGATTGATATAACATCAAAATGAAACTTAATAAAAAAAATGTATTGCAGCTTTGCGAGCTTGAGACTGTTGTGCAATTAATTCCCCATTTTTAAAGTGCCGTATTGATTTGTTATTTGCATTTACAGTGCTATGGACAGGGTTAAATCCCCTTGTGAGTCCTATCTGGTACCAGTAGGATTTTCTTCTACATTTGCCGTTTACAGGTGTGAAAACCTTTGCGGGCTTGAGGAATTGAAGCAATTGAATAGCAATTTGTGTTTGTAACATTTACGGGCTTGAAAGATCAAAGGCTTAGATGGGTCGGAGTTACGATTTTTACATCCGCAGGGATTTTCAGCCTGTAACCCCTAGATCGCTTGCGGCTCTCTAAAAGACACCAAATGAATAGCAAATCAGTTTAAGGGCTACATTACGGGCTTCAGTAACTTAAAATTCCACAATTGAATAGGTGCCTATATATCCAAATAAAGCTTTAAATGTATCAATTTAAGTATAACTTCTGAAATGTTATATATTGTATTAAAACCTTTCCAAAATATTGGTATTTTTGAACACAACCAAAGCATATGTTTTAGATCTTTTGTTTCCATATTTTTTTCATGCAATTGTCTGTTAGTGTTTTTCCTATTTTATGAAGTTTTAGTGGTATATAATATGAGAATAATAAAGTTTTATAATATTTTTCTTTGATAATAAAGCATCTAGAGCCATGTTACAAATTAAAGGGGAATTGAAGGTTCCTGTATAATATTAGGTATATAATATCCCTGGGTATCTATTTACTTTTATGTACTTTATTTCATTAAGAAGTGTTTATAAGATCTGTTTTTACTGCCTAAAATCAAACAAATAGTCTGCCTACTGCAGCGTATGCAAACACAGACTCTGTAGGGCTGGATGTGAAGTGTAGTGTCCTAGCCTATCAGGAACCAATTTTAGATGTCACCCACTGTACTTCATTGTTACCTGGAAGCAGATAGACATGGGGCAGTGTTGGCGTTACATTCCCTGGGCATGAGGGACTGAGCCAGTGCAGTGCTGGCATTACATTCCCCGGGCATGAGTGACTGAGCCAGGGCAGTGTTGGGGTTACATTCCCCGGGCATGAGTGCCTGAGCCAGAGCAGTGTTGGGGTTACATTACCCGGGCATGAGTGACTGAGCCAGGGCAGTGTTGGCGTTACATTCCCTTGGCATGAGTGACTGAGCCAGTGCAGTGTTGGGGTTACATTCCCCGGGCATGAGTGACTGAGCCAGGGCAGTGTTGGGGTTACATTCCCCGGGCATGAGTCACTGAGCCAGGGCAGTGTTGGGGTTACATTCCCCGGGCATGAGTGACTGAGCCAGGGCAGTGTTGGGGTTACATTCCCAGGGCATGAGTGACTGAGCCAGGGCAGTGTTGGGGTTACTTTCCCCGGGCATGAGTGACTGAGCCAGGGCAGTGTTGGGGTTACATTCCCCGGGCATGAGTGACTGAGCCAGAGCAGTGTTGGGGTTACATTCCCCGGGCATGAGTGACTGAGCCAGGGCAGTGTTGGGGTTACATTCCCCGGGCATGAGTGACTGAGCCAGGGCAGTGTTGGGGTTACATTCCCCGGGCATGAGTAACTGAGCCAGGGCGGTGTTGGGGTTACATTCCCCGGGCATGAGTGACTAAGCCAGGGCAGTGTTGGGGTTACATTCCCCGGGCATGAGAGACTGAGCCAGGGCAGTGTTGGGGTTACATTCCCTGGGCATGTTAAATTCCCCGGGCATGAGTGACTGAGCCAGGGTGGTGTTGGCATTACAATCCCTGGGCATGAGTGACTGTACCAGGGCAGTGTTGGGGTTACATTCCCTGGGCATGAGAGACTGAGCAAGGGCAGTGTTGGGGTTACATTCCCTGGGCATGAGTGACTGAGCCAGGGCAGTGTTGGGGTTACATTCCCCGGGCATGAGTGACTGAGCCAGGGCAGTGTTGGGGTTACATTCCCTGGGCATGAGTGACTGAGCCAGGGCAGTGTTGAGGTTACATTCCCTGGGCATGAGGGACTGTGCCAGGGCGTGTTGGCGTTACATTTCCCGGGCATGAGTGACTGTGCCAGGGCAGTGTTGGGGTTACATTCCCTGGGCATGAGAGACTGAGCCAGGGCAGTGTTGGGGTTAAATTCCCCGGGCATGTGTGACTGAGCCAGGGTGGTATTGGCATTACATTCCCTGGGCATGAGTGACTGTGCCAGGGCAGTGTTGGGGTTACATTCCCCGGGCATGAGTGACTTAGCCAGGGCAGTGTTGGGGTTACATTCCCTGGGCATGAGTGACTGAGCCAGTGCAGTGTTGGCATTACATTCCCCGGGCACGAGTGACTGAGCCAGGGCAGTGTTGGGGTTACATTCCCTGGGCATGAGTGACTGAGCCAGGGCAGTGTTGGGGTTACATTCCCCGGGCATGAGTGACTGAGCCAGGGCAGTGTTGGCGTTACATTCCCTGGGCATGAGTGACTGAGCCAGGGCAGTGTTGGGGTTACATTCCCCGGGCATGAGTGACTGGGCCAGGGCAGTGTTGGGGTTACATTCCCCGGGCATGAGTGACTGAGCCTGGGCAGTGTTGGGGTTACATTCCCCGGGCATGAGTGACTGAGCCAGGGCAGTGTTGGGGTTACATTCCCCGGGCATGAGTGACTTAGCCAGAGCAGTGTTGGGGTTACATTCCCCGGGCATGAGTGACTGAGCCAGGCCAGTGTTGGGGTTACATTCCCCGGGCATGAGTGACTGAGCCAGGGCAGTGTTGGGGTTACATTCCCCGGGCATGAGTGACTGAGCCAGGCCAGTGTTGGGGTTACATTCCCTGGGCATGAGTGACTGGGCCAGGGCAGTGTTGGGGTTACATTCCCCGGGCATGAGTGACTGAGCCAGGGCAGTGTTGGGGTTACATTCCCCGGGCATGAGGGGCTGAGCCAGGGCAGTGTTGGGGTTACATTCCCCAGGGCTATGAGTGACTGAGCCAGGGCAGTGTTGGGGTTACATTCCCCGGGCGTGAGTGACTGAGCCAGTGCAGTGTTGGGGTTACATTCCCCGGGGTCAGCACCGCACCCTTCAGCCGATCATACCTGTTTGTAAGTGAGGGGTGAAAGCTGCTGCTGCTAGAACAACCCTCACTGACAGATATACTAACCCCTGTGGGTGCCGGATAACTGAGAGTCTACTGTATATACAGGGATATTATGTTCTGGTAACACCCAGGAACATTTCCTCTAATATTACAGTAATTACAATGTAAATGGATATAACAAGCTTGTTGCATCTGATTTGTAACATTGTATCATTTCTCTGACGCAAGTTTGTGGTTAAATAGAAATTTCTAGTGATCTCTGTCAGAAACTGAAATAACAAATGTCTTCCAGCCCAGAGCAGAAATAAACAAACAAATACCCTCTGTTTGCAAATGAAGATGTTTGTGGGTTGATGCATTGAGAGTGCAGCTGGAGGGTGTGGAATGAGTGAGCGCCACAGAACTGAAAGGATGAGTGTGAGATAGGGGGAGAGGAAGAGACAAAGAGGTAGAGAAAATAAAAGAGTATGATAAATACTTATACATGCAAATGAAACAACCCCCCCGTGTACAATATATATAGTAATGGGGAATATATCACATGATCTGATAGATCTAATAGGAGAATTATAGGAAGAGGGATCAGCAGAAGATAATGGTCAGCACTAATGTCACTTCCCTTGTGGTCCAGTGGTTAGGATTAGGTGTTTTCACCGCTGTGACCTGGGTTCAGTTCCAGTCAGGGAGCCAAGAGGTCACGCCACCCTGAAGCTGGCCAGGGTTGGGCCTGGTCAGTACTTGTATGGGAGATCACCTAGGAATAACAGGAGCTGGCCATCCACTCCAGTATCTGAATACCAAGGGGATTAGCATGACCATGGACATAAAGATGTGCCTGGTGTGTTACAGTCCATAAGGTCATAGAGAGATGGACACGACTGAGTGACACAAATACAACAATATTACTCTATATACCCCCAGTGAGAAGAGAGGTACTAATGTCACTCTATAGACCCGCAGTCAAACCCCTCTCCCCAGATTACTGTTCTCAGACCAGATCCTCAAGGATACTAATAAATTATAGACAATTCAAATGAGGCGATTCTAATGGGGCAGGGTCTATAACATGAATATGTATCAGCTAGAGGGGTCTCTGTGACATTAATATGTATAGATTAGAGGGGACTCCGTGACATTAATATAGTGCCTTGCAAAAGTATTCACCCCCTTGACTTTTTACCTATTTTGTTACATTACAGCCTTAAATTCAATGTTTTGTTAATCTGAATTCTATGTGATGGATCAGAACACAATAGTCTAAGTTGGTAAAGTGAAATGAGAAAAATATATACATAAAACTTAGAAATAGAAAACTGGCATGTGCGTATGTATTCACCCCCTTTGTTATGAAGCCCATAAAAAGCTCTGGTGCAACCAATTACCTTCAGAAGTCACATAATTAGTGACATGATGTCCACCTGTGTGCAATCTAAGTGTCACATGATCTGTCATTACATATACACACCTTTTTTGAAAGGCCCCAGAGGCTGCAACACCTAAGCAAGAGGCACCACTAACCAAACACTGGGCATGAGTGACTGCCAAGAGATGGCGCCCACCAAAACTCACAGACCGGTCAAGGAGGGCATTAATCAGAGAGGCAGCACAGAGACCTAAGGTAACCCTGGAGGAGCTGCAGAGATCCACAGCAGAGACTGGAGTATCTGTACATAGGACGACAATAAGCCGTACGCTCCATAGAGTTGGGCTTTATGGCAGAGTGGCCAGAAGAAAGCCATTACTTTCAGCAAAAAATAAAATGGCACGTTTTGAGTTTAAAAGGCATGTGGGAGACTCCCAAAATGTATGGAGGAAGGTGTTCTGGTCTGATGAGACTAAAATGTAACTTTTCGTCCATCAAAGAAAACTCTATGTCTGGCGCAAACCCAACACATCACATCACCCAAAGAGCACCGTCCCCACAGTGAAACATGGTGGTGGCCGCATCATGCTGTGGGGATGTTTTTCAGCAGCCGGGACTGGGAAACTGGTCAGAGATGAGGGAAAGATGGATGGTGCTAAATACAGGGATATTCTTGAGCAAAACCTGCACCACTCTGTGCGTGATTTGAGGCTAGGACGGAGGGTCACCTTCCAGCGGGACAATGACCCCAAACACACTGCTAAAGCAACACTTGGGGGGTTTAAGGGGAAACATGTAAATGTGTTGGAATGGCCGAGTCACAGCCCAGACCCCAATCCAATAGGAAATCTGTGGTCAGACTTAAAGATTGCTGATCACAAGCACAAACCATCCAACTTGAAGGAGCTGGAGTAGTTTTGCAAGGAGGAATGGGCAAAAATCCCAGTGGTAAGATGTGGCAAGCTCATAGAGACTTATCCAAAGGGACTTGGAGCTGTGATTGCCGCAAAAGGCAGCACTACAAAGTATTGACTTTAGGGGGGTGAATAGTTATGCACAGGGACTTTTTCTGTTATTTTGTCCTATTTGTTGTTTGCTTCACAATAAAAAAAAAACATCTTCAAAGTTGTGGCATGTTCTGTAAATTAAATGATCAAACAATCCATGTTACTTCCAGGTTGTGAGGCAACAAAACACAAAAAATGCCAAGGGGGGTGAATACTTTTGCAAGACACTGTATGTATCGTTTAGAGGAGAGGGGGGATATGAGAGAGACCGGCAAATACATCAAGTTATTTTATAAAGTGCAGGAAGGAAGAATATTTCTGAGAAAAAGATAAATGAAACAACAAGAAAAAACAGAGAGAAAAAACAGTGAGAGAGAAGAGAGAGAGGAGAGAGAGAGAAAGAGGAGAGAGAGATGAGAGAGACAGAGACGAGGAGAGAGAGAGAGAGAGAGAGGAGAGAAAAAGAAAGAGGAGAGAGAGAGGAGAGAGACAGAGAGAGAGAGAGAGAGGAGAGAAAAAGAAAGAGGAGAGAGAGAGGAGAGAGACAGAGACGAGGAGAGAGAGAGAGAGAGGAGAGAAAAATAAAGAGGAGAGAGAGAGGAGAGAGACAGAGACGAGGAGAGAGAGAGAGAGGAGAGAAAAATAAAGAGGAGAGAGAGAGAGACGAGGAGAGAGAGAGGAGAGAAAAATAAAGAGGAGAGAGAGAGGAGAGAGACAGAGACGAGGAGAGAGAGAGAGAGAGAGAGGAGAGAAAAATAAAGAGGAGAGAGAGAGAGACGAGGAGAGAGAGAGAGAGAGGAGAGAAAAAGAAAGAGGAGAGAGAGGGGAGAGAGAGGAGAGAAAAAGAAAGAGGAGAGAGAGGGGAGAGAGAGGAGAGAAAAAGAAAGAGTAGAGAGACAGAGACGAGGAGAGAGAAAGAGAGATGAGGAGAGAGAGAGAGAGAGATGAGGAGAGAGAGAGAGGAGAAAGAAAGAGGAGAGAGAGAGAGAGAGATGAGGAGAGAGAGAGAGGAGAAAGAAAGAGGAGAGAGAGAGAGTCGAGAGAGAGAGAAAGAGGAGAGAGAAAGAAAGAGGAGAGAGAGAGAAAAGGAGAGAGAGAGAGGAGAGAGAGAGATGAGAGAGAAAGAGGAGAGAGAGAGAGAGAGAGACGAGGAGAGAGAGAGAGGAGAGAGAGAGAGAGACAGACACAGAGAGAGTGTGCGAGAGCACAATGAGAGCCTTCTCCAACCCAAGGAACACAAAGCAGCTGTTTCCCGGGCCAGCTGTTTCCTTGTGCAGACTCCCTTTGTGCCCTGGACATGTTCGAGTACAAACCTCATCTGTAGAGGAACAAAGGCGCAGAGTGTGTCCAGTGTCAGCTCAGGAGAGCGCAGGAGAACAATTTGTTCTTGTAAATTTGGGTTTTGCTTTTAACCATTTCACCCCTGACGTGTGTAGTCACTAAATGCTGAGATAAGACCTTTAGAAGATCTGTAACACAAACATATAATGTGGGTCTGTTCGGCAGTTGTTTGGCTGGGCCTGAGCCTAATCTACATCTCACATCTCCTATATTCTGTCTCTCGCTTCCACTCTCCTCCAATGAGCTGTCTCTTGTGCTCTCGTTCCGTGCTTGGCTGTCTCACTCCCTCCTCGGGTGTCCTGCCTGGGTTTCCCGGGGTGTTCCTCTTTCCATCCCTGTGTGTACTATCCGTCTATATTTATTATGCACTTTCTCACCTAAGATAAGATGAGAAAGTGAGAAGGGCTGAGATAAAGTGAGAAGGTCTGAGATAAAGTGAGAAGGGCTGAGATAAAATGAGAATGTCTGGGATAAAAAGAGAAAAGTCAGAGATAAAGTGAGAAGGTCTGAGATAAAGTGAGAAGGGCTGAGATAAAGTGAGAAGGGCTGAGATAAAGTTAGAAGGTCTGAGATAAAGTGAGAAGGGCTGAGATAAAGTGAGAAGGTCTGAGATAAAGTGATAAAGGCTGAGATAAAGTGATAAAGGCTGAGATAAAGTGACAAGGGCTGAGATAAAATGAGAAGGTCTGAGATAAAGTGAGAAGGGCTGAGATAAAGTGAGAAGGGCTGAGATAAAGTGAGAAGGGCTGAGATAAAATGAGAAGGTCTGAGATAAAAAGAGAAAAGTCAGAGATAAAGTGAG
Organism: Discoglossus pictus; assembly: GCA_027410445.1. NCBI lineage: Eukaryota > Metazoa > Chordata > Amphibia > Anura > Alytidae > Discoglossus > Discoglossus pictus. The sequence continues at coordinate 6,627,951 of CM050171.1, read as the reverse complement.
AAGGTCTGAGATAAAGTGAGAAGGGCTGAGATAAAGTGAGAAGGGCTGAGATAAAGTGAGAAGGGCTGAGATAAAATGAGAAGTTCTGAGATAAAAAGAGAAAAGTCAGAGATAAAGTGAGAAGGGCTGAGATAAAGTGAGAAGGGCTGAGATAAAGTGACAAGGTCTGAGATAAAGTGATAAAGGCTGAGATAAAGTGACAAGGGCTGAGATAAAATGAGAAGGTCTGAGATAAAGTGAGAAGGTCAGAGATAAAGTGAGAAGGGCTGAGATAAAGTGAGAAGGGCTGAGATAAAGTGAGAAGGGCTGAGATAAAGTGATAAAGGCTGAGATAAAGTGACAAGGGCTGAGATAAAATGAGAAGGTCTGAGATAAAGTGAGAAGGTCAGAGATAAAGTGAGAAGGTCTGAGATAAAGTGAGAAGGGCTGAGATAAAGTGAGAAGGGCTGAGATAAAGTGATAAAGGCTGAGATAAAGTGACAAGGGCTGAGATAAAATGAGAAGGTCTGAGATAAAGTGAGAAGGTCAGAGATAAAGTGAGAAGGTCTGAGATAAAGTGACAAGGGCTGAGATAAAGTGAGAAGTACTCAGATAAAGTGACAAGGGCTGAGATAAAGTGGCAAGGGCTGAGATAAAGTGACAAGGGCTGAGATAAAGTGAGAAGGGCTGAGATAAAGTGAGAAGGGCTGAGATAAAGTGACAAGGGCTGAGATAAAGTGATAAAGGCTGAGATAAAGTGACAAGGGCTGAGATAAAATGAGAAGGTCTGAGATAACGTGAGAAGGTCAGAGATAAAGTGAGAAGGTCTGAGATAAAGTGAGAAGGGCTGAGATAAAGTGAGAAGGGCTGAGATAAAGTGATAAAGGCTGAGATAAAGTGACAAGGGCTGAGATAAAATGAGAAGGTCTGAGATAAAGTGAGAAGGTCAGAGATAAAGTGAGAAGGTCTGAGATAAAGTGACAAGGGCTGAGATAAAGTGAGAAGTACTCAGATAAAGTGACAAGGGCTGAGATAAAGTGGCAAGGGCTGAGATAAAGTGACAAGGGCTGAGATAAAGTGGCAAGTGCTGAGATAAAGTGACAAGGGCTGAGATAAAGTGAGAAGGTCTGAGATAAAGTGAGAAGGGCTTAGATAAAGTGAGAAGGGCTGAGATAAAGTGAGAAGGTCTGAGATAAAGTGAGAAGGTCTGAGATAAAGTTAGAAGGTCTGAGATAAAGTGAGAAGGTCTGAGATAAAGTGAGAAGGGCTGAGATAAAGTGAGAAGGGCTGAGATAAAGTGAGAAGGGCTGAGATAAAGTGACAAGGGCTGAGATAAAGTGACAAGGTCTGAGATAAAGTGACAAGGGCTGAGATAAAGTGAGAAGGGCTGAGATAAAGTGACAAGGGCTGAGATAAAGTGACAAGGTCTGAGATAAAGTGACAAGGTCTGAGATAAAGTGACAAGGGCTGAGATAAAGTGACAAGGTCTGAGATAAAGTGACAAGGTCTGAGATAAAGTGACAAGGGCTGAGATAAAGTGAGAAGGGCTGAGATAAAGTGAGAAGGTCTGAGATAAAGTGACAAGGGCTGAGATAAAGTGACAAGGTCTGAGATAAAGTGACAAGGGCTGAGATAAAGTGACAAGGTCTGCTATCTCCCCAGAGGATATAGTCCATAGTAAATCAAGAGATAATATGAGATGCCTTGTCTGTCTATTGAATTCAAACCCCTTCCTGTG
>CM050171.1:6403734-6621234 GCA_027410445.1 Discoglossus pictus | reverse complement strand
TCTCTGCTCTGTTTCTCTCTCTCCTCTCCTCCTACAGCCTTCCTCCCTTTCTCTCCGTCTCTCTCTCTTTCCCCCCATGCTTTCTCTCTCTCCTCTCCTCCTACAGCCTTCCTCCCTTTCTCTCCCACTGTCTCTCTCTCTTGCCCCCCATGCTTTCTCTCTCTCCTCTCCTCCTATAGTCTTCCTTCCTTTCTCTCCCGCTGTCTCTCTTTCTCTCTCTCTTTCCCCCCATGCTTTCTCACTCTCTTCTCCTCCTATAGCCTTCCTTCCTTTCTCTCCCGCTGTCTCACTTTCTCTCCCGCTGTCTCTCTTTCTCTCTCTCTTTCCCCCCATGCTTTCTCACTCTCTTCTCCTCCTATAGCCTTCCTTCCTTTCTCTCTCTCTTTCCCCCATGCTCTGTTTCTCTCTCTCCTCTTCTCCTATAGTCTACCTTCCTTTCTCTCCCGCTGTCTCTCTCTCTCTCTCTCTCTCTTTCCCCCATGCTTTCTCACTCTCCTCTCCTCCGATAGTCTTCCTCCCTTTCTCTCTCTCTTTCCCCATGCTCTGTTTCTCTCTCTCCTCTCCTCCTATAGTCTTCCTCCCTTTCTCTCTCTCTTTCCCCATGCTCTGTTTCTCACTCTCCTCTCCTCCGATAGTCTTCCTCCCTTTCTCTCTCTCTTTCCCCATGCTCTGTTTCTCACTCTCCTCTCCTCCGATAGTCTTCCTCCCTTTCTCTCTCTCTTTTCCCCATTCTGTTTCTCACTCTCCTCTCCTCCTATAGTCTTCCTCCCTTTCTCTCCCGCTGTCTCTCTCTCTCTCTCTCTATTTCCCCCCATGCTTTCTCACTCTCCTCTCCTCCGATAGTCTTCCTCCCTTTCTCTCTCTCTTTCCCCATTCTCTGTTTCTCACTCTCCTCTCCTCCGATAGTCTTCCTCCCTTTCTCTCTCTCTTTCCCCATGCTCTGTTTCTCACTCTCCTCTCCTCCGATAGTCTTCCTCCCTTTCTCTCTCTCTTTTCCCCATTCTGTTTCTCACTCTCCTCTCCTCCTATAGTCTTCCTCCCTTTCTCTCCCGCTGTCTCTCTCTCTCTCTCTCTATTTCCCCCCATGCTTTCTCACTCTCCTCTCCTCCTATAGTCTTCCTCCCTTTCTCTCTCTCTTTCCCTCTCTCTTCTCATACTCTGCATATCATAATTATCCAGGACTGGCCATAAATACATAGAACGAGATGCCAGGAGAATTATTTATAAGCCAGGGGGGGGGGGCGGGGGGGGGCTTTTGGGGGTTGCAGTCAGATCTTATGTTATGCCCCCCAAATATATTTAGGAGATAGTCACATTTTAGCAATGTGGGGTCACCTGACTCGCATGATTTCGTCATCCATAAAAAAATGTATTAAAGGGTCCAAACTATTCCAGAAATGAAAAGTACTCATAGAAATAAATATAATTGCAATTGGTTGTTATTAAAAAATAATTGGCAGTGTTAGATAAATGAGCTTGAAAGTTGGGTATTTTAAGCATAATAATCTCCTAATTACTTTATCTAGCACCACTCTCAGTGGGGTTGTTACGCAATAGAAACATGCCCAACTTCTACAGATTATAGTAATGATAAGACTTTAGGCGACTTTTATCATTTAACCAAATGTGTATGCTCTTGTTCCTTATTACTCTGGTTGTGTAAGAGTTAATTAATGGCCTTAGATAAAAGAGTTTACAGAGAGGTATGATCTTTTCAGGCAATTAGGGTTTCTTATGTGATGTTAGCCGATTGTTCCATGATTTTTGTCCCAAACACAAATCCCTGACCCCAACAGCTTGCAATCTATTTGTGGTGCTGGAGCTACTGCAATAGTAATGGATATTTGATCACTGGTTAGTATTTTAGGAGTGAGACATACCCTCCATGACATCTCCGGCCTCCTTTGTATCACAGAGAGTTACAAGGAGTGGTTCTGTATTTCAGTACAAGGAATGGCTGCTTCTAAATACCCAACTAGTCTGTTCTGCGGATGCCTTAAAGTGACACTGCACCATATTAGGCTTTAGGAAATGAATTGTATGGTATTCTGATAGACCCTCAGTCAGGAATAGAGAGGTACTAATGTCACTCTATAGACCCTCAGTCAGGAATAGAGAGGTACTAATGTCCTTCTATAGACTACCTGGCAGATATAGAGAGGTACTAATGTCACTCTATAGATCCCCAGTCAGATATAGAGAGGTACTAATGTCACTCTATAGATCCCCAGTCAGATATAGAGAGGTACTAATGTCACTCTATAGACCCCCAGTCACATATAGAGAGGTACTAATGTCACTCTGTAGACCCCCAGTCAGATATAGAGAGGTACTAATGTCACTCTACAGACCCCCCAGTCATATATAGAGAGGTACTAATGTCACTCTATAGACCCCCAGTCACATATAGAGAGGTACTAATGTCACTCTATAGACTCCCAGTCAGATATATAGAGAGGTACTAATGTCACTCTATAGACCCCAGTCACATATAGAGAGGTACTAATGTCACTCTATAGACCCCCAGTCACATATAGAGAGGTACTAATGTCACTGTATAGATCTCCAGTCATATATAGAGAGGTACTAATGTCACTCTATAGACCCCAGTCAGATATAGAGAGGTACTAATGTCACTCTATAGACCCCCAGTCAGATATAGGGAAGTACTAATGTCACTCTATAGACCCCCAGTCAGATATAGAGGTACTAATGTCACTCTATAGACCTCCAGTCATATATAGAGAGGTACTAATGTCACTTTATAGACTCCCAGTCAGATATAGAGAGGTACTAATGTCACTGTATAGAACCCCAGTCAGATATAGGGAGGTACTAAGGTCACTCTATAGACACCCAGTCAGATATAGAGAGGTACTAATGTCACTCTATAGACCCCAGTCAGATATAGAGAGGTACTAATGTCACTCTATAGACCCCCAGTCAGGTATAGAGAGGTACTAATGTCACTCTATAGACCCCCCGTCAGATATAGAGAGGTACTAATGTCACCCTATAGGACCCCCAGTCAGATATAGAGAGGTACTAATGTCACTCTATAGACCCCCAGTCAGATATAGAGAGGTACTAATGTCACTCTATAGGCCCCCAGTCAGATATAGAGAGGTACTAATGTCACTCTATACACCCCAGTCAGGTATAGAGAGGTACTAATGTCACTCTATAGACCCCCAGTCAGATATAGAGAGGTACTAATGTCACACTATAGACCCCCAGTCATATATAGAGAGGTACTAATGTCACTCTATAGACCCCCAGTCAGGTATAGAGAGGTACTAATGTCACTGTATAGTACCCCAGTCAGGTATAGAGAGGTACTAATGTCACTCTATAGACCCCCAGTCAGATATAGGGAGGTACTAATGACACTCTATAGACACCCAGTCAGATATAGAGAGGTACTAATGTCACTCTATAGACCCCCAGTCAGATATAGAAAGGTACTAATGTCACTCTATAGACCTCCAGTCACATATAGAGAGGTACTAATGTCACTCTATAGACCCCCAGTCAGATATAGAGAGGTACTAATGTCACTCTATAGACCCCCCAGTCACATATAGAGAGGTACTAATGTCACTCTATAGACCCCCAGTCACATATAGAGAGGTACTAATGTCACTGTATAGACCTCCAGTCAGATATAGAGAGGTACTAATGTCACTGTATAGACCTCCAGTCAGATATAGAGAGGTACTAATGTCACTCTATAGACCTCCAGTCATATATAGAGAGGTACTAATGTCACTTTATAGACTCCCAGTCAGATATAGAGAGGTACTAATGTCACTGTATAGAACCCCAGTCAGATATAGGGAGGTACTAAGGTCACTCTATAGACACCCAGTCAGATATAGAGAGGTACTAATGTCACTCTATAGACCCCAGTCAGATATAGAGAGGTACTAATGTCACTCTATAGACCCCCAGTCAGGTATAGAGAGGTACTAATGTCACTCTATAGACCCCCCGTCAGATATAGAGAGGTACTAATGTCACCCTATAGGACCCCCAGTCAGATATAGAGAGGTACTAATGTCACTCTATAGACCCCCAGTCAGATATAGAGAGGTACTAATGTCACTCTATAGGCCCCCAGTCAGATATAGAGAGGTACTAATGTCACTCTATACACCCCAGTCAGGTATAGAGAGGTACTAATGTCACTCTATAGACCCCCAGTCAGATATAGAGAGGTACTAATGTCACTCTATAGACCCCCAGTCATATATAGAGAGGTACTAATGTCACTCTATAGACCCCCAGTCAGGTATTGAGAGGTACTAATGTCACTGTATAGTACCCCAGTCAGGTATAGAGAGGTACTAATGTCACTCTATAGACCCCCAGTCAGATATAGGGAGGTACTAATGACACTCTATAGACACCCAGTCAGATATAGAGAGGTACTAATGTCACTCTATAGACCCCCAGTCAGATATAGAAAGGTACTAATGTCACTCTATAGACCTCCAGTCACATATAGAGAGGTACTAATGTCACTCTATAGACCCCCAGTCAGATATAGAGAGGTACTAATGTCACTCTATAGACCCCCCAGTCACATATAGAGAGGTACTAATGTCACTCTATAGACCCCCAGTCACATATAGAGAGGTACTAATGTCACTGTATAGATCTCCAGTCATATATAGAGAGGTACTAATGTCACTCTATAGACCCCAGTCAGATATAGAGAGGTACTAATGTCACTCTATAGACCCCCAGTCAGATATAGGGAAGTACTAATGTCACTCTATAGACCCCCAGTCAGATATAGAGGTACTAATGTCACTCTATAGACCTCCAGTCATATATAGAGAGGTACTAATGTCACTTTATAGACTCCCAGTCAGATATAGAGAGGTACTAATGTCACTGTATAGAACCCCAGTCAGATATAGGGAGGTACTAAGGTCACTCTATAGACACCCAGTCAGATATAGAGAGGTACTAATGTCACTCTATAGACCCCAGTCAGATATAGAGAGGTACTAATGTCACTCTATAGACCCCCAGTCAGGTATAGAGAGGTACTAATGTCACTCTATAGACCCCCCGTCAGATATAGAGAGGTACTAATGTCACCCTATAGGACCCCCAGTCAGATATAGAGAGGTACTAATGTCACTCTATAGACCCCCAGTCAGATATAGAGAGGTACTAATGTCACTCTATAGGCCCCCAGTCAGATATAGAGAGGTACTAATGTCACTCTATACACCCCAGTCAGGTATAGAGAGGTACTAATGTCACTCTATAGACCCCCAGTCAGATATAGAGAGGTACTAATGTCACTCTATAGACCCCCAGTCATATATAGAGAGGTACTAATGTCACTCTATAGACCCCCAGTCAGGTATAGAGAGGTACTAATGTCACTGTATAGTACCCCAGTCAGGTATAGAGAGGTACTAATGTCACTCTATAGACCCCCAGTCAGATATAGGGAGGTACTAATGACACTCTATAGACACCCAGTCAGATATAGAGAGGTACTAATGTCACTCTATAGACCCCCAGTCAGATATAGAAAGGTACTAATGTCACTCTATAGACCCCCAGTCACATATAGAGAGGTACTAATGTCACTCTATAGACCCCCAGTCAGATATAGAGAGGTACTAATGTCACTCTATAGACCCCCCAGTCACATATAGAGAGGTACTAATGTCACTCTATAGACCCCCAGTCACATATAGAGAGGTACTAATGTCACTGTATAGACCTCCAGTCAGATATAGAGAGGTACTAATGTCACTGTATAGACCTCCAGTCAGATATAGAGAGGTACTAATGTCACTCTATAGACCTCCAGTCATATATAGAGAGGTACTAATGTCACTTTATAGACTCCCAGTCAGATATAGAGAGGTACTAATGTCACTGTATAGAACCCCAGTCAGATATAGGGAGGTACTAAGGTCACTCTATAGACACCCAGTCAGATATAGAGAGGTACTAATGTCACTCTATAGACCCCAGTCAGATATAGAGAGGTACTAATGTCACTCTATAGACCCCCAGTCAGGTATAGAGAGGTACTAATGTCACTCTATAGACCCCCCGTCAGATATAGAGAGGTACTAATGTCACCCTATAGGACCCCCAGTCAGATATAGAGAGGTACTAATGTCACTCTATAGACCCCCAGTCAGATATAGAGAGGTACTAATGTCACTCTATAGGCCCCCAGTCAGATATAGAGAGGTACTAATGTCACTCTATACACCCCAGTCAGGTATAGAGAGGTACTAATGTCACTCTATAGACCCCCAGTCAGATATAGAGAGGTACTAATGTCACTCTATAGACCCCCAGTCATATATAGAGAGGTACTAATGTCACTCTATAGACCCCCAGTCAGGTATAGAGAGGTACTAATGTCACTGTATAGTACCCCAGTCAGTTATAGAGAGGTACTAATGTCACTCTATAGACCCCCAGTCAGATATAGGGAGGTACTAATGACACTCTATAGACACCCAGTCAGATATAGAGAGGTACTAATGTCACTCTATAGACCCCCAGTCAGATATAGAAAGGTACTAATGTCACTCTATAGACCTCCAGTCACATATAGAGAGGTACTAATGTCACTCTATAGACCCCCAGTCAGATATAGAGAGGTACTAATGTCACTCTATAGACCCCCCAGTCACATATAGAGAGGTACTAATGTCACTCTATAGACCCCCAGTCACATATAGAGAGGTACTAATGTCACTGTATGGACCTTCAGTAGAATATCGATGTCATAAGCAGACAAGCATGCCTCACACAGCTGTATCCTGCTTCTGGCTCCTACATATTTCCCCCAAGTATAATATATTTCTTCCCCCTCTCCCCCCCCCCCCCTCTCTCACTCTCTCTCTCTTCCTTCTCCCTCTCTCTCTTCCTTCTCTCTCTCTTTGCCTCTCTTTCGGTCTCTCTCTCCCTCTCTCTCTCTCTCTCCCCCGCTCTGTCACAATGTATTATCAGGACAGATAATGGCACTATATATATATATATATATATATATATATATATATATATATATATACTCTATACCTCCTGTATCAGCGGCCCCCGGGGGCCCCACCTGTTTCTCACCAGATGTTCTTGAAAAGACCCACTAAACAATGTATATAAACAGGAGAAAGTAACATAAACAGAACTGAGCATTAAAGGGACAGTTTCCTCCTATATTTATAATACACTTGTTTAAAGACGTAGCATATACAAGTTATAAAATACACGCTGTAATTTTTATTATGCTGTTGTGCAATCTACCTTCATGGTTTTTGCTGATCATCTTCCTCGGGTAGGAGGAGACTTGAGAGGAAGCTTCTATTTGCACAATAGAAATGTAGCATCTACAACTGCCAATGCTTCCCACAGGAATAATAGAAAGCTTATTAGTTTACAAAGACACAGCATCAGGTGAAAAAAAGAGAAAGGATCCTGTAGCAAAAAATAAGATAAATATGCTGTTTTATGTATTTATCGAATTTTATTTATTTTGTTTTCTAAAATCATTTTATTAGGCTTTGTTATTAAATGTATGAAACTGACCAGAGCGATGCCCTGAGATATATAAGGGCAGGAGACAAACAGCATTAACCCTTTCACAGCCAGCCTCAGTGTCAAATGTCCATCATAAAGTGCTACAAACTAAAAATATCCCCCCGGGATCTGCAGCTCATCGCATCCTAGAAACATTTCAGTAACTACATTTAAAAATAGCTCAAGTTGAACTAAAAAAGTACTTCACTGTTATCTGGTAGCAGATAAAAAAGCTCCATAGTATAAAAAGGCTGATTGGATAAATAATTATCAAGTTTATTAAATATTATTATTTATTATTATTATTTATGTAGAACATTTTGACTGCAGTGGCCTTTTTATTATATTGATTGGGTGGACCAGGAATTCACAATCCGGTCAAGCAATGAAATCCTGGCCTGTTAGTTGGCCGGAGAGCGATGGGAATGTGTCAGAGTGGTCAGCAGTGACCCCCACAAGTCTGTCTGTCGTCAGCCAGTGAATGGGGGGCCGGCATGTCAGAATGTGCTTTAAATAGCCCCTCGCCAGCTCTGCTATTTCAGGCCAAGCCCAGCCCAGCACATGAATGCACAGAGAGGGATAGATATGGACAGATATTCCAGGCCGCGGTCAGCCTCGCTCTGGACATCCTGAGTGCCAGCACTGCCCGCTCATGGCCTGTTAAAGTGACACAGTAGAAATACCAGTTATTGCACAAATACTATATATATATAAATATTGGACTATTAATTAACTCTTGAAAAATGTTAGTGGTTGGTCAGCATACCTGTGAAGTTCTCAATTCATGGCCTGGTCAGGATGTCTTGTGAACCAAAGAATTTATTAAGAACTGCTTAGAAGCTCTGGGTTTTTTGTTTTTTTGCCTAACATCAAGCAATTTGTTTCTTTTTTTGTCTGCCCTCTGCAGCTCATGAATACACATACTGTGAAGTGCAGTGTCTCAAATTAGCCTGTCAATGACCTCTCTCAAGCAGGATGTTGCAGAATGTTGCCACTGATTGGTCGCTATGAGACACTGCACACCCCGTACTTAGAAGTACACTGTCTTCATGAGCTGCAGAGGGGAGAACGATTTGTAAGATTTTAGGAAGACAAAACCGAGTTTATAAGCACTTCTTAATAAAATAAAGTACATAAAAGTAAATACACAGGGATTTTATATACATAGTACCATCCAGAAACCTTCCATATCCCTTTAAACATAGAAACATAGATTTGATGGCAGATAAGAACCAAAATACCCATCTAGTCTGCCCATTATATCTACCTAATAGTTTTACTTATTTAATTGTCCCAACGACCAGATTGAAGCCAGACAAGATGGAACATATGTACATATCTCTGTGTGGGTGTGTATTCTTCCTGTTCCCTGCTAGTTGTAGTCCGGCTGTGAAGTTGTGAAGCCCTAGGCCTCTGCCTAGTGTGTCTATGTGGTCAGACCGGCCCTAACTGGGAGGACTAATTTATTCCATAGTCCATGTCCTACTATAGAGATTCCCAGTATCATGGAGACCAGACAATGGCCCATTGAGTCCTCCCACCATGATGGCTGCAATGACCGCGCCGCAGCCTGCGCTCCTCGCCGCCCTACATAGGGCGGTTCTATTTGCTGGATGTTATTTCTCTGCCATGACATCATACCGCTATGTTCTGCCAGTTGTTTTGTCAGCTCATGTTTCGATTTTTTGCCTCCCAAAAGCTGCTCCATTTGCCAAACACAGGGCGGGATCATCAAAACTCTCCAAACACTGGAAAAATCAGCATCATTTTTATGAAGTATTGTCAATTTACACTGATTTAATAAACAATAAAGTACATGATTTTTAACTAGAATAATGAGCATGCTTTTAATAACTGCAAGCCTTGTCCTGCAGTCATTTAATCAACACTCCCACACATGCAAACTTCATCAAAGTGTCATGGATGCCTCCAGTAACCATCAGAGACATGTTTAATCAATTTTACCCTTAGCAAACATATATATTATTTTATCATACAGGGATCCTTTAATTGTTGTTTTTACTCTAAAATTAAGTAAAATAACTTGACACGCCAGTTGTTAAATAATTGTCTTTGCTAATGTAACCTACATCGTGCTGTGACTAATTCTCTGTATCCCCCCGCAGGCTCTGGGCAGCAGTCTATACAAGAGCGCGTCCCCCTACGGCTCCCTCAATAACATCGTGGACGGTCTGAGCTCCCTCACTGAGCACTTCTCAGAAATCTCACTCTCCTCTGAGAACCGAAAGCCGAGTAAAAGACCCCCCCCTAACTACCTGTGCCACCTGTGCTTCAACAAAGGGCACTACATCAAGGACTGTCCTCAGGTAAGAGCCTGTGGGGCTGACCCCCATACACCCTAGGCCTGATTGTGAGATGCTACAGGGACCCCCATACACCCTGGGTCTGACCTCCATCCACCCTGGGTCTAACCCCTATACATGCTGTGGCTGACCTGACCCCCATACACCCTGGGTCTGACCCCTATGCCCCCTGGGTCTGACCCCCCTACCCCTTGGGTCTAATCCACTTACCCCATCCACCCTGCGGCTAATCCCCATATACCTTGGGGCTCACTTCCATTTACCCTGAATATGACACTTATCCACCCTGGGTCTGACCCAATACACCCTGGGTCTGACCTGACCCCCATACACCCTGTGTCTGACCCCCATACACCTTGGGTCTGACCTGACCCCCATACACCCTGTGTCTGACCCCCATACACCTTGGGTCTGACCTGATCCCCATACACCCTAGGGCTGACCCCTATACACCCTGGGGCTGATCCCTATTCACCTTGGTGCTGATCCCCATTGACTGTGGTGCTGATCCCCAATCACTGTAGTGCTGATCCCCATACAACTTCTGTTAGGTGACCTGCTGTTGTACTACCCACCATATTTATTGTACTGTGGGTGAATATATATATTTTACTAATTGAAACAGCCATAAAAATGATTAACATTACAGCAAAAGCATTTTTGAAGAACTAAAAAGTAAAAATATGAATACATTTAATTGTTAGCAAAATATTTATTAAGGCTATTAATTCTCAAAGTGTGGGTGAAGGAAAATGCATATTGGACTTTTGATAAATGGCTGTCAAAAAGTCTATGTCTTTTCATTATTGTTATGAATTCCAACTGAGAATGCTCGTTATGCTTATCTTACGCAGGGGCCTCATTCAATTGCGATTCGGCCAATTGAATAGGGCTCTATATAAGCATACAGCATATTTTTTTACAGATGTTTTTAGTTAGTGAAGACCTTGCTTTTAGATAGAAGTTCACAAAATAAAAACTTCTGTAAAAAAATATGCTCTGTGCTTATATAGAGCCCTATTCAATTGGCCAAATCGCATTTGAATGAGGCCCTGTGAGAGTTATTGTATGACCTTAGATAAAGGAAGTGCCTAAGAGGAATGATTTAAACTTAAAATACCCAACTTTTTATGATTGATTATCTAACACTTCCATCTGAAATTTGTAATAACATCCAGTTGTAATTATATCTATTTATGTGTGTTTGTCATTTCTGGAATAAGTAGAATAAGTGCTGTATCACTTTAATGTACTTATATTATGTGTATTATATGGGTAGATACCTAATGTTAGCTGGTCTGAGCATAGAGTGTGAGCATAGCTGCTCTCCTGACTGAAGAAGAATTGGAAAATGGTTCTGTATTGTTGTATAGGAACCAGGGAGTTATTTAGATACATTTCGGATTGAGTAACAATATGAGTAACAATCCTTATTGGGTTAGAAAGTAAATCATATAAAAGATGTCATGTCTGTGTCTCCAGTTTTCCGCTATGACTCCTTCCCTCATTAAGAACTTTCCATTTTTCTTTTGGTTTGGAAATGTCTGTAATTGTGTTTATAGAATTCAACTGATAGAACAAGGATGAGTTGGCTCTTAAAGGGATCTGGAAGGTTCCTGGATGTTACTAGGTATATAATATCCCAGGGTATCTATTTACTTTTATGTACTTTATTTTATTCAGAAGTGCTTATAAGCTCTGTTTTTTTCTGAATAAAATCAAACAAATAGTCCCTGTATGGGTATGCCCTCTGCAGCAAATACAGACTCTGGGTGAGCAGTGTAGTGTCCTAGCCTATCAGGGACTACGTCTAAGCAGCATGCTGCTGAGATGGTCACTGACTGGATAGAATGAGACACAACATAGCAAGTACAGCAGAGTCTGCGTCTTTATGAGATGCAGAGGGCAGACCCATACAGGAACTATTTGTCTGATTTTACTAAATAAATACAGAGTTTATAAGCACTTCTTAATAAAAAAAAGTACATAAAGTAAATAGATACACAGGGATATTATATACCTAGTAAAATCCGGGAACCTTCTGTATCACTTTAAACGATTCTGAGGCTCCTCACTGTACTAACTGGCTCCTATGTTTGCCACCTGCATATGGTGGGCAGGGGTGACCGGGCATTTCTAGATCTCTTTTCTTATAGCTATAACTTGAAACTTTATGCAAATTCTGGCACTTTGTATCATGATTTATAGAGAAACAAGAGAAGTGTGGCTGAAACATAAAATATGTAAATTATTTTATAATATGTTTCTCTACGTCCTTCCTGGGAGACCGCACATGCTCAGACTGAATAAATGAGGTTGTAGTTGAAATGCTGCACATTGTTGTAGTTGGTTAGATGTTCAGTCATATCCAACTCTCCGTGACCCTATGGACCACAGCACGCCAGGCACATCTTGTCTGTAGTTGTGCTTAGCCATAAGTTTTTCTTGGCAAAGATACTGGAGTGGGTTGCCAGTTCCTTCTCCAGTGAACCATGATTTATCTGTCCTCTCTGGTATGACCTGTCTGTCTTGGGTGACCCTACATGGTGTAGCTCACAGCTTCATTAAAGTACACAAGCCCTTCACGATCCCGAAGGGGAATGGACTTTGTTCTCAGCCTTAAATCTATTGCTGGAATCATCTGATCACACGCAAACCCTCGGGTAATAATTAGCAATGATTAAACTCTAATACAAATATAAAAGCAAGTGCTTGATGAGATACTGAAAGTCTGATTGAAAGTCATTTTACTGTATGTAATTCATAAATAAAGTTCAGTTGATAAAGTTCTTGTTATTACTATAGTTTTAAATGACACTATGTAATCATTGCTGCAGAAATACTCTGTATGAGAGTTATGGAAACCCCTAAATATAAAATCAGTCCACAGGATCCTACTTGGGGGTTGTAGGCCGCTCTGGCAGAGAAAGGGTTACGTTTTATGCTTTCATTATATTACAAATAAAATCCATATGTCCCCTCCATCTCGCTCCCCCCCCCCTTACCTACACTAAATAATAGCGGCCCCCTCCCCTCTATCAGCTGGATTAGGTTACCCCAGGAGGAATTCCTGGAACAGCTGAAACGTTACCCTCCCGTGTGTAAATATTCATAGCAAGCCGAGCAATAAGGCCGAGTCTTGTGTTCACCCGAAATCCGGGACACCGACCGGATAATGTGCAAAAGACAAACTACAGCCCATAAGCTGGGAATATGGATTTAATGTAGTTTTAAAGGCAGCAGACATTTTGCCTTTGTTCTTTACAGTATTAGGAACATCTTATTAATAATAACTACTCAAAATTGTATTTGTTATTTATATAAGTGATAGGAGTCATATCTATCTATCTATCTATCTATCTATCTATCTATCTATCTATCTATCTCTCTCTCTACCTATCTGTCTGTCTATCTATCTATCTATCTATCTATCTATCTATCTATCTATCTCTCTCTCTCTCTACCTATCTGTCTGTCTATCTATCTATCTATCTATCTATCTATCTATCTATCTATCTATCTGTCTGTCTGTCTGTCTATCTATCTATCTATCTATCTATCTATCTATCTATCTATCTGTCTGTCTGTCTGTCTATCTATCTATCTATCTATCTATCTATCTGTAGGCCTCTTGGTAGCCTCCCAGACCAGTTTTCTTCTCGTCTTTTCATAAATTTTGGAGGGAGCTCCAGTTCTTGGTAATGTCACTGTTGTGCCATATTTTCTTCACTTGATGATGACTTTGGCTTTTGCTGTGGGATTCGACTAAGAACATTTCAGGAAAGACCAACTAGAGCAGCTGAACTTTATTTGGGGTTAATCAGAGGCACTTTAAATGATGGCAGGTGTATGCTGACTCCTATTTAACATGATTTGGAATGTGATTGCTTAATTCTGAACACAGCTACATCCCCAGTTATAAGAGGGTGTGCAGACTTATGCAACCACATTATTTTTATTTCTATTTTTTTCTTCCCTCCACCTAAAAGATTTCAGTTTGTTTTTCAATTGAGTTGTACAGTTTATAGGTCACATTAAAGGTGGAAAAAGTTCTGAAATGATTTATCTTTGTCTCATTTTTTTACAGCACAGAAACCTGACATTTTAACAGGGGTGTGTAGACTTTTTATATCCACTGCATATATATATATATACATATATATGTTTGTTTGTTTAAAATATTATGTAGAAAATGAATTGATATTCGGGTTCTTCAATTGTTTGTTCCTTTAATACTGTTTCCTTTAAAGTGTTAACATATTGCAATTGTTTAAAGATATTTAGCTGAGCCAACAGCCGAGGAGGTCGGTGTATAAACTGGCAGCGACGGGGCAGCGATTATCCTTTGGGCTTCGCTCTGGAAACATTAGATCAGATTTCCATTCTGGTTTCTCCGAGTGACCCACAAATAACCTTTTCATTTGGGGCCGAGGGGCAGATGCAGAGTTGCCCCAGGCCTTGCAAATCTGAAGGAGCGTCTGCTTCTGTATATCTCGGTAATTATTATGGATCTAAATATTATTTATTACGATTAAATGTAGCAAGTCACAAACATAGAATTTAAACAGATACATTTTGTAAATATCTAGCAAACAAATGATAATGATAATAATAAATATGTTTTATAGTTAAATACAATGTATCGATCAATGTAACGCTTCTCACGTGGTGCTGTAGCTATGAGGTATTTTGTGCATCAGCTGGGACTCGAAGCTCTATGCAGAGAGAACGTGATATTTCTTTATGTGTCGCAAAGAAGCTGAATTATGGTGACACAATTTATGGCATCTACACAGCTGAGTCACATTATTATGACCAAATATCCAGGATAACCGTAGTGTGCAGCTCGGACAGCAACTAGATGGCATGGTATTGAGTCAATAAGATGATGGAAGGTTGGCCGGGTATCTGGAGCCATGCAGACTGCGGTGCATCCGACAGATTCTGTGTGCGCGGTGGAGGATCCATACGGCACACATGGAGATTGAGGTGGTTCCACAAGTGCTTGATGGGCTCAAGTCCGGAGAATTTGGAGACCAGGGAAATACTTTGAAGTCTTTGTCGTGCTTCTGCAACCACCTCCGACAATTCTGGCCATATGACACGTTGCATCGTCCTGCTGGAAGATCCCATCCGCTCCAGGGAAGACGGTCATCATGTATGGGTTACTTGGTCTGCAAGGATGGGTAAATAGCCCAATTCAGTGAGAGTGCCTTCCGCAGGTATGAGTGGACCCAGACAATGCCAAGAAAACATTCCCCAGACCATAACGCTGCCGCCACCAGTTTGTGTTCTTCCAGCAATGATTGCAGAGTGTTTGTTCTCTAATGTTGGCATGGGGGCAGTGACCAGTCGTTTGCTGCAGAGCCTCATACGTAACAGGGTTGGGTATACTGCCATTTTAGACACGTCTTGTAGCCCCTGTAGCGCTGCCCTCTCACACATTCACAGCCAACTTTCACCTCCGACATCAATGGCACGTGGTGCTCCGCAGTTTCCACACCGTTTATTCACAATGGTGGCGTTTGTCCAGTCACTGTGCACTATAACCACAGCAGCGCGCGGACAGGTCACAAACTGCGCTGTCTCTGAAAATGGGATGATCATTGGCTTTCAGGCCAAGGGTGGCAGTATTTCTAAGTCGGATAAAACACATGCTTTACCCATGATAGAGATGGTTGACATGTTTGCAGAATGCCTATACGTCACCATATATACCCTCCAAGCCAACTCACGACATGTGCCGTATTTAATTTGCTAGGCGCTGCTGATCTCAAAAGCAGGCGGTGGTCATAATAATGTGACTTGACCCTGTATATTTGTATAAATCACACACACTCTCTGATTGTAACTAATGGGTTAATCTCTCCCTTTAAAGCACATTGGGGGGGGGGGGGAGCTAAATAAATAAATACAATCTGCTCCATGTCCTAGACACAGAATGATCCCCATTGGCTGGTGACTACTATATTTGGCTATGATGCTCCGGGGCCTGCCAATAAAAGATTGTTTAATCTCTTAACATATCTGATTGTTTTTAAAACCCTTTCAGCCAAAAACCCCAAACTCCTGCCAATGAGATTATTAAACACTCAGCTGTAAGTACATACATTTTCCATTATTCCTGTTGAAAGCACTGGCAGTTTTAGTTCCCACATTCCCAGTGTTCAGAGAGAAGCTTCATCTACAGTTAAAGTTGATCAGCAGAAATAGGAGATTATAAAAGTCAATAAATTAGAGGCTATTTTTTTAAATATTATAAAACCTTTCTTTGCGGTTTTCAATGTTTTTTTCCAAAAGTAAATATAGGGCTGCAGTGGCCCCTCCAATATTGGGATTTTGTGGCCCTGCTGTATTATTTCTGTGCCCAGCGAGCGGTGTGAAGGATTCTGGGATATAATGGTGAGATCCCAATAAATGGACTTGGTTTGACCCTCAGATTATTTTCCCGTTACCCACGGGTCAGTGTGAGTTGTTGACGCCGCCCCTGCTCGGTCCTCTGTCCTATAACAGAGTATTGTCCTGATGTGTGACTGATTAGCCCCCTGATTGCTGAGGAATGTGTCACACAATGGAGACCCTTTTTTGACAGAACTGCACTTCTTCCCAGCATCAATCTGCTTTCTTTCTGAACACAGAGCCCTATTTGTGTGAAGTGTCAGAGCATCGGGGGCCGGGAGATCTAAAAAACACCCCCAATAAATAGATATACACAGCAAAACCTCCAATTATTGCACATAGACAGACTGATAATTGCAGTTAGTTGTTATTAAACATTTTGAGTTTGTGTTAGATAAATGAGTTTAAATATTGTGTATATATATATGTGCGTGTCATTCGGTCGTGTCTGACTAGCCATGACCTCATGGACAGCAACACACCATGCAGATCCACTTGGTATTCATGGCAGAAATACTGGATTGGGTTGCCAGTTCCTTCTCCAGTGGGCCACAGCATACAGCTCCTGGTATTCCTAAGTGGTCTCCCATCCAAGTGCTGACCAGGCCCAATCCTGCTTTGCTTCAGAGTGGTGTGACCTCTTGGTTCCCTGACTGGAATCGAACCCAGGTCACAGCCGTGAAAGCACCAAATCCTAACCACTGGACCACCAGGGAACCCATTGTATATACATATGTATATAAATATTTTAAAGGGCTCTTATGGATTTGCAAAAATATCGCATGTTTGTGCAACAAACTATATATAACTGATGCAGCGGTGGAACTTCTGCTGGTGCAGTGAGTGCAAAGCACTGGAGTCCTCTGATACCTGGAGTAACGAGTGTCTCCTATGTTATTAGGGGACAGAGACACATGTGTTTTTATCTAGGGCTGATCTGACCACCTACATATATTTACATATATTTCTGTAGTATTATATTTTTGCATTTTTTTATTAACCTTTATAGGCATCTACTGTGTATCGAAAAGCTACAAGAGGGGCCCCTAATTATTTTGCACAGGGGCCCTCCATACACTAGCACCACCACTGCACTTTTGTAAGCATAGATCAGGGTCTGCAGTGGGTTCTGCAGGGGAGTCTGCAGTGGGGTCTGCAGTGGGGTCTGCATGGGGGTCTGCAGGGGAGTCTGCAGGGGGGTCTGCAGTGGGGTCTGCAGGGGGTCTGCAGGGGATCTGCGCTTGTCATTATTCTTTTTTTTCCTATAAAACGTTGTTTAAGACACATGAAAAGTTGCTAGTGACGTACTGCATCACAGTCAGATCCTGCTATCTCTGAATTATGTGGAAGCCATATGTGTACCTGCTTTCAGTTAAAGGGCCAGTGTAGCGTTCATACAAACACTTTTTGTTTGTTGAGTTAATGTTAAGAAAAATCAATATTTAAAGAAAATAAGTTCAGTGAAGCTGTTAAAACTTACATTTCATTTGATCTTTATTGTTATACATACTAGCTGAGCTATTTCTCATCCCATTAGATGCCAAGTGGTGGTAGAGGATCTGCCCAAGAGGCTACCCTATTTTCTAAGTTTACCTACAGTAGCCACTGCAGGGAAGGAGGCTGATGATGACTCCTATCAGGACAGCCTTCTTGGTGTGTTGTGGATATTAGAGGTACAAGTCCTAGAGATATGCATGTAATCTACTGAATATTAGAGAGGTGGGGGGTTGTGTATCCTGCTGTGTTAGAGGGGTGGGATATATTTATTATTTATTTATTATCTTTATTTATATTGCGCCAACATATTCCGTAGCGCTGTACCGGGGTTGAGTACATGTCAAAAACAAATGAAACACCTTGTAAAGAATGGAGGGCCCTGTTTTTGAGCTTAGAATCAAATGCACACAGAGCTCGTTTCCAAGGCACTGACACAAGATTGAAAACTCGCAAACTTACAATCTAAATAGATATATGTAATCTATTTACTGTAAGTTAGAGAGGCAGGGCTCCCACTATATGTGTATTAGAGAGGTGAGAGGTACACAACCTTTCACCTCTCTAATTGGACACATAACTGTCACCTCCCTACCTGTGTATTAGAGAGGTGATAAGTATGTAATCTAGTATGTATTAGAGAGGTGAAATGTATTTATTCTGCCATCTGTGTATTAGAGAGGTGGGAGATATGTGTCCTACTATGTGTGTATTAGACAGTAGAGAGGTGAGTGGTTGTGTATCCTGCTGTCTGTGTGTTAAACGGGTGAAATATGTCAGTTATTGTATGTCACTTGGATAGGTAGGTGTCCTTCTATCTATGTATTAGAGAGGTGAAATGTATTTATTCTGCTATCTGTGTAATAGAGGGGATATAGCCCCTCATATGAAGTCTTGTCATTTCACAGCAGTTGTGTTCAGTTCACTTGTGTATTAATATTCTGAGCCCCTCTCACCCTGTGAGGGTCTCCATTATATATTAATATACAGGGCCTGCAGCTCTGATCCCCCGACTAGCCTCTCTCACCCTCTGAGGGTCTCCATTATATACTAATATACAGGGTCTGCAGCTCTGATTACCCCACTAGCCTCTCTCACCCTCTGAGGGTCTCCCCCATGTATTAATATACAGGGTCTGCAGCTCTGATTCCCCCACTCTCCTGCTTCATCTTCTGAGGGTCTCCATCATGTATTAATATACAGGGTCTGCAGCTCTGATCCCCCCACTAGCCCCTCTCACCTTCTGAGGGTCTCCATCATGTATTAATATACAGGGTCTGCAGCTCTGATCACCCCCCCCCCCCCCACTAGCCCCTCTTATCCTCTGAGGGTCTCCCCCATGTATTAATATACAGGGTCTGCAGCTCTGATTCCCCACTAACCTCTCTCACCCTCTGAGGGTCTCCATTATGTATTAATATACAGGGTCTGCAGCTCTGATCCCCCCACTAGCCTCTCTCACCTTCTGAGGGTCTCCATCATGTATTAATATACAGGGTCTGCAGCTCTGATCACCCCCCCCCCCCCCCCCACTAGCCCCTCTTATCCTCTGAGGGTCTCCCCCATGTATTAATATACAGGGTCTGCAGCTCTGATTCCCCACTAGCCTCTCTCACCCTCTGAGGGTCTCCCCATGTATTAATATACAGGGTCTGCAGCTCTGATCCCCCCACTAGCCCCTCTCACCTTCTGAGGGTCTCCATCATGTATTAATATACAGGGTCTGCAGCTCTGATCACCCCCCCCCCCCCCCACTAGCCCCTCTTATCCTCTGAGGGTCTCCCCCATGTATTAATATACAGGGTCTGCAGCTCTGATTCCCCACTAGCCCCTCTCACCCTCTGAGGGTCTCCATTATGTATTAATATACAGGGTCTGCAGCTCTGATTCCCCACTAGCCTCTCTCACCCTCTGAGGGTCTCCCTCATGTATTAATATACAGGGTCTGCAGTTCTGATTGCCCCACTTGCCTCTCTCACCCTCTGAGGGTCTCCATCATATATTAATATATAAGGTCTGCAGTTCTGATTGCCCCACTAGCCCCTCTCACCCTCTGAGGATCTCCACCATGTATTAATATACAGGGTCTGCAGCTCTGATTACCCCACTAGCCCCTCTCACCCTACGAGGGTCTCCATCATATATTAATATTCAGGGTCGCAGTTCTGATCCCCCCACTAGCCCCTCTCACCCTCTGAGGGTCTCCATCATATATTAAAGTACAGGGTCTGCAGCTCTGATCCCCCACTCTCCTCTCTCACCCTCTGAGGGTCTCCCCCATGTATTAATATACAGGGTCTGCAGTTCTGATCGCCCACTCTCCTCTCTCACCCTCTGAGGGTCTCCATCATGTATTAATATATAGGGTCTGCCGTTCTGATCCCCCACCAGCCCCTCTCACCCTCTGAGGGTCTCCCCCCTGTCACTTGATAAATACATTACTACCACACATACCCCAGTGATTCATTGCTGCTGAATTTCCTTTGTACCCATTTTGGGCTTAAAGGAATTTTGACATTAATAAGAAAAGTCTTTATATGCGAAGCACATGTGGAAAGAAATCTCCCCCCTGGGGGGCAACTGCTCCAGATTGTAATGTTGTACTATACAGGGGGGAGCACTTTCTAGAGAGTATATCCTCCCTCTGTCCTGTTAGAATAATATGTGAGTCTAAAGGAGGGTCCGGGGGGACATTACTACACGGAGGGCTCAGCCCTTTCACTGGCAGTAAATAGTAATAGCAACAGGACGCTGGAACAAGATATATTTAAAGCAACACCGTACTGTATTTACAAATAGGGCGCATATGTTTCTTTGTATATAATATTAAAAACAGAATACAAATTAAAATAAATAAAAGTTAATATTATATTTAGCTTTTAAACTGTCTGTTGTTTCCCCAAGCAGAGCTGCATAGCACCTCCTACCTGTGTCATCAGGGTGTAGCCAGCTCTCCCTGTGTGCTGGACTAACAATAAAGTCTGACCAGTCTAGGTTCAGCACGGTCAGTTAAGGGGTGGGGTTATGGTGGTTAATTAACTGTGGGGCAGCTTCAAGCATGTTACAGTAGAGCTATTACCTCTATGTAGCTAGTGGGAGTGGGATTAAGGAAGTCATGGGACGGGGGCTGGGGCATCAGCACAGGCTTCTCCTAAGCTCCATGATGGTCCAGTACACAGGTAGAGGTGGCCATGTCTCTGATAGGCACAGGTAGGAGGACACATAATGGTCTATGTCCAGCAAACAAATATATGAGATTTACATGTAAATACAGTACAGTGCTCCTTTAAATAAAGTCAGTAATACTTTTATTTTCTCAACTGAATCATTAAAAACAATTAATAATACAGGAAATGTCAGGTCCAAATGCAGGGCCCTTGCCTAACAATTCTCATTGAAATGAATATCTCAGCCAGACTGGGATTATCATAGGATATATATATATAATGTTCTCTGTCCTCATTATATTCCAGATATAATGCAGCTGTTAGGAAGGACCTTACAACACCTTATTTAATCTCCAGGGTTGCAAGGGTTAATCCATAAATTGTTTTCGCTAATCTGCTTCTCTGCACCCAGCTGTGAGACTCAGACTGGGGGTGGGGGTCTCGGGTAACACATGGAGGGTTATCTCCCACATCCCACCCTTCCCACATAGACAAGTAAAGGAGTGAAGGATAAAAACCCTCTCTTTACTCTGATATAATCAGAGTATTGCAGTATATAGGGATAACTTTAAATTGGACAAACATTTTATTTACGCTGCTGTAAAAATAATCCGAGGCCAAATCTGTTTGAATCTTGGATTTTAGGTCCAGGTAATGGGGGAGATGGACTAAGCCATTGCACTGACCGCATTGGGATGCAGTGCCAACTTCCACCATTGTTACCAACAGAAACCATGAGCCTCATTCAATCCAGGGCTCGTAACTCAAATGCCTTGCGATTAAGTTGCGTGCTCCTTTTGCGATGCTATTCAATTGGCCAGGCTCACAAGTTAGGCCCCGGTCGCGAAAATTGGAAACCATGCTATTGACAGTAGCATTTGCGGGCTTGAACATGATCGCTGACGCAAGGCCGTAACTCGTAACTTTGAAATCTAACCTCCATATTTCATTGAAGTCCTATGGGCTTGAACCACGAGTTACAGCCTTGCATCAGAGATCATGTTCAAGCCCGTAGGACTACAATGAAAAATTGGGGTTGGAGGGCTTGGAGGTTGAAGCCCGTAGGACTTCACATTGATTCCCGTGATTGATATAACAAGGTAATTGAACATGAAATAAAGTATTGGAGATTGTTGCGCTATTAACTCTAAGGCCTAACATCACTTTCACTCTTCATAAAAGTGCAGTTTTGCTTTTTTATTTGATTTTAAAATGCTCCGGACATGTCATTAAGCCGTTTGCGAGACCTCCTTGGAACCACTAACTTGTGGTTAGATTTGCCATTTGCGGGCTTGCCGGAGTGTTTAGCGAGGGGGAACGGAGCAATTAAAGAGCGATTTGCGATTTTAGCGTTCAGGACTCGTGTGGCCGTGGATGATCAAAGTCTTGGAGGGCATTAACTTGCGATTTGACAAATGTCAATGGATCGCAGCTCGCAGTCCGTAACTCAATCAGAGCTCGCAAGCGGAAGGTAATTGAATAGCAAAGGAACCCGGATCTCAAAATCGCAGCAATTGAATGAGGCTCTATGTATGTGGCGTCATATTATATATCTGCATTGTTTACTAAATGCAATAAAGCTTTATATTTAAATAATAATTAATCTCAGGAAGTTGCTCCCGACGTGGTGTCTGGGCTGGGCCTGTTGTTATTTCCGTTACATTTGGCTCATTTATAAATTCGCTCTGACATTTGAGTGTCATTTTAGGGTCGTTTTGACAAGTTTGCTGTTTTTATTATATTAGTCTATTAAATAAATGTGAGACGTAGCTAATTCAGGGTCCCTGTGCTGTTGGGAATAAGCAGTCACTTATTGCCATGATAACTCTGAACTATCTCTTGTTGTTCTTTATCTTTCTCTCTCTAGCTTTGGGGGGTATTTACTAAGCGCTGTATTGAATAAGATCTGTATCACAGCCCATGCAATCTGTAATGCATCTGGGGAGATTAAGTAAATAATCTCCTTTTTACTGTCTACTATCCCGCTTTATCTGGGTTACTCCATCACATACTAAAGCATTTAGTCATTATCCTCCCTCAACACCTACCATACGGTGTTAAACCTAAATCATGACCACTGTATTAAAGTGTGAAACATTGGAGAGCCCTAAGATCTTGATTAATGTGTAGCATCGGGTTGGAGAGCTTGTCTAAGAGATTTCCAAGTTTCCCACCTTAATACTGCAATGCTTAGTGATCATCTGATCTTGGGGGACATTCACTAAGCATTGCAGTGACTTCTATGTGTTGGTGTAGAAAGATGCCATGTACAAACTGCACTTCCACATCACCTGCTCAGCCTTTAGGCCAGCAACAAGTATGGAAGATACACACATGTCATCCTTCTGGCACAAGCTGTGTACTAAAATAAAGATCTCACCTAAAAATGTCCACCATTAATAAGCTACTACTTGGATAGTGAACGCATCCCAGTACCATGAAAGATGGCTACGGTCCTTGTGATGTCACTGGCGCAACGTGTTCTCTTTGAGACGCTCCTGCTTTCTTTCAGTCCTTTCTTGTCTCCTTATCAGCCCCTCTTGCCCGTCCTCCATTGTTCTTAGGGCTTCTAATGCATATTCCTTGCTGGGGGGGCCGGTCCCCCCCCCCCCCAACACACAGTTATATTCTGGGAAAAGTAACCCAATAATAATACAACCAGATATATCTTTATTGTTGTTACTATTTGTGTAACATTGTATTTATACCATTATCTATTCTACTTCTACTACAGTTATGAGGATTCGACACTCTGCAGCATGTTGCAATCTATAATAAGATAAACAACTTTTAAGTATACTAAATATTTAGTTACAAAAACAATGTATGCAGTTCCCAGGGAGTAATTGGTAATTATTTGCAATCATTACACTGATGACAACAAGCACTAGGTAGGTGGATCAGAAAATGTAAAATTACAAAGTGCAACTTATGCTTATGTACTCTTTTCCTCTGTAATTATATATATATATATATATATATATATATATATATATATATATATATATACTAAACAAATAGTACATTTTGTTCACATTTGAATAAGTTAAAAACATATTTTCTGTTAAAAAAAATGGTGGAAGACAATAAGGTAAATGATGTTGTGGTGCATATATATATATATAAAATGGTTATTGGATTATTAAAGTGAGCATACATTGTGGTCTCATTTGCATGTCATGCCCAGTTTTCCCAGAGTGCAGTGTATCAAATGTATTTCTGAGAAATTGGAGAAATTTGCCAAAAATATGAAAAATAAAGACATTTTATTTACAATTTGCAAACAATGGTGCATTAAAAACAACTAAAAACTGACCGGCTGTACAGTAGTAACATTTACCAACAATCCAAAATAATCTACATATAACAATACGTTGGTCAAACAAAGAGATAGATAAAAAACAAAAGCCTTTGAGCCACAATGGGGTTTCTCCTTACTGGAAGGCTTAACTAGTTTGAAGCTCCAAATCTGGCTAATATCCCTAATAAGTAATCAATGAGAAAAGGAAATGTATGGAAAAGGCTAAGAAAGTGTTTGTTTAGTGTTGCAAACTTAGCAGTTTAAGTCTGTATATCAATCCAAAATGTAATTTAGTGTATTAGTTTAACAATAACCCAAATCTTACAGTGATCAATAAGAACTGTGTATTGACACTTATAAGCTCACCGGCTAGACCAGGGGTCGTCAACCTTTTAATACCTATCGCCCACTTTTGATGGTAAAATGTCCGTACTGCCCACTGGTGGCACATTTACTCAATTTCCCCTCGCTCATTTGTGGTTAAATAAATCATAAGACCCTAGCTATGTATCGCCAGGACTTACAAGAGAGTGACCCGGTCCTGACTGCTGTCCCAGGCTATGTATCACCCTGTACTTACTAGATAGTGACCCGGTCCTGACTGCTGTCCCTAGCTATGTATCACCCTGTACTTACTAGATAGTGATCCGGTCCTGACTGCTGTCCCTAGCTATGTATCGCCCTGTACTTACTAGATAGTGACCCGGTCCTGACTGCAGTCCCTAGCTATGTATTGCCCTGTACTTACTAGATAGTGACCCGGTCCTGACTGCTGTCCCTAGATATGTATCACCCTGTACTTACTAGATAGTGATCCAGTCCTGACTGCTGTCCCTAGCTATGTATCGCCTTGTACTTACTATATAGTGATCCGGTCCTGACTGCTGTCCCTAGATATGTATCACCCTGTACTTACTAGATAGTGACCCGGTCCTGACTGCTGTCCCTAGCTATGTATTGCCAGGACTTACTAGATAGTGATCAGGTCCTGACTGCTGTCCCTAGATATGTATCACCCTGTACTTACTAGATAGTGATCCGGTCCTGACTGCTGTCCCTAGCTATGTATTGCCAGGACTTACTAGATAGTGGCCCGGTCCTGACTGCTGTCCCTAGCTATGTATCACCCTGTACTTACTAGATAGTGACCCGGTCCTGACTGCTATCCCTAGCTATGTATCACCCTGTACTTACTAGATAGTGACCTGGTCCTGACTGCTGTCCCTAGCTATGTATCACCCTGTACTTACTAGATAGTGACCCGGTCCTGACTGCTATCACTAGCTATGTATCACCCTGTACTTACTAGATAGTGACCCGGTCCTGACTGCTGTCCCTAGCTATGTATCACCCTGTACTTACTAGATAGTGACCCGGTCCTGACTGCTGTCCCTAGCTATGTATCACCCTGTATTTACTAGACAGTGACCCGGTCCTGACTGCTGTCCCTAGCTATGGATCGCCCTGTACTTACTAGATAGTGACCCGGTCCTGACTGCTGTCCCTAGTTATGTATTGCCCTGTACTTACTAGATAGTGATCCGGTCCTGACTGCTGTCACTAGCTATGTATCACCCTGTACTTACTAGATAGTGACCCAGACCTGACTGCTGTCCCTAGCTATGTATCACCCTGTACTTACTAGACAGTGACCCGGTCCTGACTGCTGTCCCTAGCTATGTATCGCCCTGTACTTACTAGATAGTGACCCGGTCCTGACTGCTGTCCCTAGTTATGTATTGCCCTGTACTTACTAGATAGTGATCCGGTCCTGACTGCTGTCCCTAGCTATGTATCGCCCTGTACTTACTAGATAGTGACCCGGTCCTGACTGCTGTCCCTAGCTATGTATCGCCCTGTACTTACTATATAGTGATCCGGTCCGGACCGCTGTCCCTAGCTATGTATCGCCCTGTACTTACTAGATAGTGACCCGGTCCTGACCGCTGTCCCTAGCTATGTATCGCCCTGTACTTACTAGATAGTGACCCGTTCCTGACCGCTGTCCCTAGCTATGTAATCGCCCTGTACTTACTAGATAGTGATCCGGTCCTGACTGCTGTCCCTAGCTATGTATCACCCTGTACTTACTAGATAGTGACCCAGTCCTGACTTCTGTCCCTAGCTATGTATCGCCCGGTACTTACTAGATAGTGATCCGGTCCTGACTGCTGTCCCTAGCTATGTATCGCCCTGTACTTACTAGATAGTGACCCGGTCCTGACTGCTGTCCCTAGCTATGTATCGCCCTGTACTTACTAGATAGTGATCCGGTCCTGACTGCTGTCCCTAGCTATGTATCGCCCTGTACTTACTAGATAGTGACCCAGTCCTGACTGCTGTCCCTAGCTATGTATCGCCCTGTACTTACTAGATAGTGATCCGGTCCTGACTGCTGTCCCTAGCTATGTATTACCCTGTACTTACTAGATAGTGATCCGGTCCTGACCGCTGTCCCTAGCTATGTATCGCCCTGTACTTACTAGATAGTGACCCGGTCCTGACTGCTGTCCCTAGCTATGTATCACCCTGTACTTACTAGATAGTGACCCGGTCCTGACTGCTGTCACTAGCTATGTATCACCCTGTACTTACTAGATAGTGACCCGGTCCTGACTGCTGTCCCTAGCTATGTATCACCCTGTACTTACTAGATAGTGACCCGGTCCTGACTGCTGTCCCTAGCTATGTATCACCCTGTATTTACTAGACAGTGACCCGGTCCTGACTGCTGTCCCTAGCTATGGATCGCCCTGTACTTACTAGATAGTGACCCGGTCCTGACTGCTGTCCCTAGTTATGTATTGCCCTGTACTTACTAGATAGTGATCCGGTCCTGACTGCTGTCCCTAGCTATGTATTACCCTGTACTTACTAGATAGTGATCCGGTCCTGACCGCTGTCCCTAGCTATGTATCGCCCTGTACTTACTAGATAGTGATCCGGTCCTGACTGCTGTCCCTAGCTATGTATTACCTTGTACTTACTAGATAGTGATCCGGTCCTGACCGCTGTCCCTAGCTATGTATCGCCCTGTACTTACTAGATAGTGACCCGGTCCTGACTGCTGTCCTTAGCTATGTATCGCCCTGTACTTACTAGATAGTGACCCGTTCCTGACCGCTGTCCCTAGCTATGTAATCGCCCTGTACTTACTAGATAGTGATCCGGTCCTGACTGCTGTCCCTAGCTATGTATCACCCTGTACTTACTAGATAGTGACCCAGTCCTGACTGCTGTCCCTAGCTATGTATCACCCTGTACTTACTAGATAGTGACCCAGTCCTGACTGCTGTCCCTAGCTATGTATCGCCCGGTACTTACTAGATAGTGATCCGGTCCTGACTGCTGTCCCTAGCTATGTATCGCCCTGTACTTACTAGATAGTGACCCGGTCCTGACTGCTGTCCCTAGCTATGTATCGCCCTGTACTTACTAGATAGTGATCCGGTCCTGACTGCTGTCCCTAGCTATGTATTACCCTGTACTTACTAGATAGTGACCCAGTCCTGACTGCTGTCCCTAGCTATGTATCGCCCTGTACTTACTAGATAGTGACCCGGTCCTGACTGCTGTCCCTAGCTATGTATTACCCTGTACTTACTAGATAGTGACCCGGTCCTGACTGCTGTCCCTAGCTATGTATCGCCCTGTACTTACTAGATAGTGATCCGGTCCTGACTGCTGTCCCTAGCTATGTATCGCCCTGTACTTACTAGATAGTGATCCGGTCCTGACTGCTGTCCCTAGCTATGTATTACCCTGTACTTACTAGATAGTGATCCGGTCCTGACTGCTGTCCCTAGCTATGTATTGCCAGGACTTACTAGATAGTGGCCCGGTCCTGACTGCTGTCCCTAGCTATGTATCACCCTGTACTTACTAGATAGTGACCCGGTCCTGACTGCTATCCCTAGCTATGTATCACCCTGTACTTACTAGATAGTGACCTGGTCCTGACTGCTGTCCCTAGCTATGTATCACCCTGTACTTACTAGATAGTGACCCGGTCCTGACTGCTATCACTAGCTATGTATCACCCTGTACTTACTAGATAGTGACCCGGTCCTGACTGCTGTCCCTAGCTATGTATCACCCTGTACTTACTAGATAGTGACCCGGTCCTGACTGCTGTCCCTAGCTATGTATCACCCTGTACTTACTAGACAGTGACCCGGTCCTGACTGCTGTCCCTAGCTATGGATCGCCCTGTACTTACTAGATAGTGACCCGGTCCTGACTGCTGTCCCTAGTTATGTATTGCCCTGTACTTACTAGATAGTAATCCGGTCCTGACTGCTGTCACTAGCTATGTATCACCCTGTACTTACTAGATAGTGAACCGGACCTGACTGCTGTCCCTAGCTATGTATCACCCTGTACTTACTAGACAGTGACCCGGTCCTGACTGCTGTCCCTAGCTATGTATCGCCCTGTACTTACTAGATAGTGACCCGGTCCTGACTGCTGTCCCTAGTTATGTATTGCCCTGTACTTACTAGATAGTGATCCGGTCCTGACTGCTGTCCCTAGCTATGTATCGCCCTGTACTTACTAGATAGTGACCCGGTCCTGACTGCTGTCCCTAGCTATGTATCGCCCTGTACTTACTATATAGTGATCCGGTCCGGACCGCTGTCCCTAGCTATGTATCGCCCTGTATTTACTAGATAGTGACCCGGTCCTGACCGCTGTCCCTAGCTATGTATCGCCCTGTACTTACTAGATAGTGACCCGTTCCTGACCGCTGTCCC
Organism: Discoglossus pictus; assembly: GCA_027410445.1. NCBI lineage: Eukaryota > Metazoa > Chordata > Amphibia > Anura > Alytidae > Discoglossus > Discoglossus pictus. Next base: position 6,592,229 of record CM050171.1, on the reverse strand, counting down.
TAGCTATGTAATCGCCCTGTACTTACTAGATAGTGATCCGGTCCTGACTGCTGTCCCTAGCTATGTATCACCCTGTACTTACTAGAAAGTGACCCAGTCCTGACTTCTGTCCCTAGCTATGTATCGCCCGGTACTTACTAGATAGTGATCCGGTCCTGACTGCTGTCCCTAGCTATGTATCGCCCTGTACTTACTAGATAGTGACCCGGTCCTGACTGCTGTCCCTAGCTATGTATCGCCCTGTACTTACTAGATAGTGATCCGGTCCTGACTGCTGTCCCTAGCTATGTATCACCCTGTACTTACTAGATAGTGACCCAGTCCTGACTGCTGTCCCTAGCTATGTATCGCCCTGTACTTACTAGATAGTGATCCGGTCCTGACTGCTGTCCCTAGCTATGTATTACCCTGTACTTACTAGATAGTGATCCGGTCCTGACCGCTGTCCCTAGCTATGTATCGCCCTGTACTTACTAGATAGTGACCCGGTCCTGACTGCTGTCCCTAGCTATGTATCACCCTGTACTTACTAGATAGTGACCCGGTCCTGACTGCTATCACTAGCTATGTATCACCCTGTACTTACTAGATAGTGACCCGGTCCTGACTGCTGTCCCTAGCTATGTATCACCCTGTACTTACTAGATAGTGACCCGGTCCTGACTGCTGTCCCTAGCTATGTATTGCCCTGTACTTACTAGATAGTGATCCGGTCCTGACTGCTGTCACTAGCTATGTATCACCCTGTACTTACTAGATAGTGACCCGGACCTGACTGCTGTCCCTAGCTATGTATCACCCTGTACTTACTAGACAGTGACCCGGTCCTGACTGCTGTCCCTAGCTATGTATCGCCCTGTACTTACTAGATAGTGACCCGGTCCTGACTGCTGTCCCTAGTTATGTATTGCCCTGTACTTACTAGATAGTGATCCGGTCCTGACTGCTGTCCCTAGCTATGTATCGCCCTGTACTTACTAGATAGTGACCCGGTCCTGACTGCTGTCCCTAGCTATGTATCGCCCTGTACTTACTATATAGTGATCCGGTCCGGACCGCTGTCCCTAGCTATGTATCGCCCTGTACTTACTAGATAGCGACCCGGTCCTGACCGCTGTCCCTAGCTATGTATCGCCCTGTACTTACTAGATAGTGACCCGTTCCTGACCGCTGTCCCTAGCTATGTAATCGCCCTGTACTTACTAGATAGTGATCCGGTCCTGACTGCTGTCCCTAGCTATGTATCACCCTGTACTTACTAGATAGTGACCCAGTCCTGACTTCTGTCCCTAGCTATGTATCGCCCTGTACTTACTAGATAGTGATCCGGTCCTGACTGCTGTCCCTAGCTATGTATCGCCCTGTACTTACTAGATAGTGACCCGGTCCTGACTGCTGTCCCTAGCTATGTATCGCCCTGTACTTACTAGATAGTAATCCGGACCTGACTGCTGTCCCTAGCTATGTATCACCCTGTACTTACTAGATAGTGACCCAGTCCTGACTGCTGTCCCTAGCTATGTATCGCCCTGTACTTACTAGATAGTGATCCGGTCCTGACTGCTGTCCCTAGCTATGTATTACCCTGTACTTACTAGATAGTGATCCGGTCCTGACCGCTGTCCCTAGCTATGTATCGCCCTGTACTTACTAGATAGTGACCCGGTCCTGACTGCTGTCCTTAGCTATGTATCGCCCTGTACTTACTAGATAGTGACCCGTTCCTGACCGCTGTCCCTAGCTATGTAATCGCCCTGTACTTACTAGATAGTGATCCGGTCCTGACTGCTGTCCCTAGCTATGTATCACCCTGTACTTACTAGATAGTGACCCGGTCCTGACTGCTGTCCCTAGCTATGTATCACCCTGTATTTACTAGACAGTGACCCGGTCCTGACTGCTGTCCCTAGCTATGGATCGCCCTGTACTTACTAGATAGTGACCCGGTCCTGACTGCTGTCCCTAGTTATGTATTGCCCTGTACTTACTAGATAGTGATCCGGTCCTGACTGCTGTCACTAGCTATGTATCACCCTGTACTTACTAGATAGTGACCCGGACCTGACTGCTGTCCCTAGCTATGTATCACCCTGTACTTACTAGACAGTGACCCGGTCCTGACTGCTGTCCCTAGCTATGTATCGCCCTGTACTTACTAGATAGTGACCCTGTCCTGACTGCTGTCCCTAGTTATGTATTGCCCTGTACTTACTAGATAGTGATCCGGTCCTGACTGCTGTCCCTAGCTATGTATCGCCCTGTACTTACTAGATAGTGACCCGGTCCTGACTGCTGTCCCTAGCTATGTATCGCCCTGTACTTACTATATAGTGATCCGGTCCGGACCGCTGTCCCTAGCTATGTATCGCCCTGTACTTACTAGATAGTGACCCGGTCCTGACCGCTGTCCCTAGCTATGTATCGCCCTGTACTTACTAGATAGTGACCCGTTCCTGACCGCAGTCCCTAGCTATGTAATCGCCCTGTACTTACTAGATAGTGATCCGGTCCTGACTGCTGTCCCTAGCTATGTATCACCCTGTACTTACTAGATAGTGACCCAGTCCTGACTTCTGTCCCTAGCTATGTATCGCCCGGTACTTACTAGATAGTGATCCGGTCCTGACTGCTGTCCCTAGCTATGTATCGCCCTGTACTTACTAGATAGTGACCCGGTCCTGACTGCTGTCCCTAGCTATGTATCGCCCTGTACTTACTAGATAGTGATCCGGTCCTGACTGCTGTCCCTAGCTATGTATCACCCTGTACTTACTAGATAGTGACCCAGTCCTGACTGCTGTCCCTAGCTATGTATCGCCCTGTACTTACTAGATAGTGATCCGGTCCTGACTGCTGTCCCTAGCTATGTATTACCCTGTACTTACTAGATAGTGATCCGGTCCTGACCGCTGTCCCTAGCTATGTATCGCCCTGTACTTACTAGATAGTGATCCGGTCCTGACTGCTGTCCCTAGCTATGTATTACCCTGTACTTACTAGATAGTGATCCGGTCCTGACCGCTGTCCCTAGCTATGTATCGCCCTGTACTTACTAGATAGTGACCCGGTCCTGACTGCTGTCCTTAGCTATGTATCGCCCTGTACTTACTAGATAGTGACCCGTTCCTGACCGCTGTCCCTAGCTATGTTATCGCCCTGTACTTACTAGATAGTGATCCGGTCCTGACTGCTGTCCCTAGCTATGTATCACCCTGTACTTACTAGATAGTGACCCAGTCCTGACTGCTGTCCCTAGCTATGTATCACCCTGTACTTACTAGATAGTGACCCAGTCCTGACTGCTGTCCCTAGCTATGTATCGCCCGGTACTTACTAGATAGTGACCCGGTCCTGACTGCTGTCCCTAGCTATGTATCGCCCTGTACTTACTAGATAGTGACCCGGTCCTGACTGCTGTCCCTAGCTATGTATCGCCCTGTACTTACTAGATAGTGATCCGGTCCTGACTGCTGTCCCTAGCTATGTACTACCCTGTACTTACTAGATAGTGACCCAGTCCTGACTGCTGTCCCTAGCTATGTATCGCCCTGTACTTACTAGATAGTGACCCGGTCCTGACTGCTGTCCCTAGCTATGTATTACCCTGTACTTACTAGATAGTGACCCGGTCCTGACTGCTGTCCCTAGCTATGTATCGCCCTGTACTTACTAGATAGTGATCCGGTCCTGACTGCTGTCCCTAGCTATGTATCGCCCTGTACTTACTAGATAGTGATCCGGTCCTGACTGCTGTCCCTAGCTATGTATTACCCTGTACTTACTAGATAGTGATCCGGTCCTGACTGCTGTCCCTAGCTATGTATCGCCCTGTACTTACTAGATAGTGACCCGGTCCTGACCGCTGTCCCTAGCTATGTATCGCCCTGTACTTACTAGATAGTGATCCGGTCCTGACTGCTGTCCCTAGCTATGTATCGCCCTGTACTTACTAGATAGTGATCCGGTCCTGACTGCTGTCCCTATCTATGTATCGCCCTGTACTTACTAGATAGTGACCCGGTCCTGACCGCTGTCCCTAGCTATGTATCGCCCTGTACTTACTAGATAGTGACCCGTTCCTGACCGCTGTCCCTAGCTATGTAATCGCCCTGTACTTACTAGATAGTGACCCGGTCCTGACCGCTGTCCCTAGCTATGTATCGCCCTGTACTTACTAGATAGTGACCCGTTCCTGACCGCTGTCCCTAGCTATGTAATCGCCCTGTACTTACTAGATAGTGACCCGTTCCTGACCGCTGTCCCTAGCTATGTATCACCCTGTACTTACTAGATAGTGACCCGGTCCTGACTGCTGTCCCTAGCTATATATCACCCTGTACTTACTAGATAGTGACCCGGTCCTGACCGCTGTCCCAGGCTATGTATCACCCTGTACTTACAAGAGAGTGACCCGGTCCTGACTGCTGTCTCTAGCTATGTATCACCCTGTACTTACAAGAGAGTGACCCGGTCGTGACTGCTGTCCCTAGCTATGTATCGCCCTGTACTTACTAGATAGTGATCCGGTCCTGACTGCTGTCCCTAGCTATGTATCACCAGGACTTACTAGATAGTGACCCGGTCCTGACTGCTGTCCCTAGCTATGTATCGCCCTGTACTTACGAGATAGTGACCCGGTCCTGACCGCTGTCCCTAGCTATGTATCGCCCTGTACTTACTAGATAGTGACCCGTTCCTGACCGCTGTCCCTAGCTATGTATCGCCCTGTACTTACTAGATAGTGACCCGTTCCTGACCGCTGTCCCTAGCTATGTATCGCCCTGTACTTACTAGGTAGTGACCCAGTCCTGACTGCTGTCCCTAGCTATGTATCGCCCTGTACTTACTAGATAGTGACCCGGTCCTAACTGCTGTCTCTAGCTATGTATTGCCCTGTACTTACTAGGTAGTGACCCAGTCGTGACTGCTGTCCCTAGCTATGTATCGCCCTGTACTTACTAGATAGTGACCCGGTCCTTACTGCTGTCCCAGGCTATGTATCGCCCTGTACTTACGAGATAGTGACCCGGTCCTGACCGCTGTCCCTAGCTATGTATCGCCCTGTACTTACTAGATAGTGATCCGGTCCTGACTGCTGTCCCTAGCTATGTATCGCCCTGTACTTACGAGATAGTGACCCGGTCCTGACCGCTGTCCCTAGCTATGTATCGCCCTGTACTTACGAGATAGTGACCCGGTCCTGACCGCTGTCCCTAGCTATGTATCGCCCTGTACTTACTAGATAGTGATCCGGTCCTGACTGCTGTCCCTAGTTATGTATTGCCCTGTACTTACTAGATAGTGATCCGGTCCTGACTGCTGTCCCTAGCTATGTATCGCCCTGTACTTACTAGATAGTGACCCGGTCCTGACTGCTGTCCCTAGCTATGTATCGCCCTGTACTTACTAGATAGTGACCCGGTCCTGACCGCTGTCCCTAGCTATGTATCGCCCTGTACTTACTAGATAGTGACCCGTTCCTGACCGCTGTCCCTAGCTATGTAATCGCCCTGTACTTACTAGATAGTGATCCGGTCCTGACTGCTGTCCCTAGCTATGTATCACCCTGTACTTACTAGATAGTGACCCAGTCCTGACTTCTGTCCCTAGCTATGTATCGCCCGGTACTTACTAGATAGTGATCCGGTCCTGACTGCTGTCCCTAGCTATGTATCGCCCTGTACTTACTAGATAGTGACCCGGTCCTGACTGCTGTCCCTATCTATGTATCGCCCTGTACTTACTAGATAGTGATCCGGTCCTGACTGCTGTCCCTAGCTATGTATCACCCTGTACTTACTAGATAGTGACCCAGTCCTGACTGCTGTCCCTATCTATGTATCGCCCTGTACTTACTAGATAGTGATCCGGTCCTGACTGCTGTCCCTAGCTATGTATTACCCTGTACTTACTAGATAGTGATCCGGTCCTGACCGCTGTCCCTAGCTATGTATCGCCCTGTACTTACTAGATAGTGACCCGGTCCTGACTGCTGTCCCTAGCTATGTATCACCCTGTACTTACTAGATAGTGACCCGGTCCTGACTGCTATCACTAGCTATGTATCACCCTGTACTTACTAGATAGTGACCCGGTCCTGACTGCTGTCCCTAGCTATGTATCACCCTGTACTTACTAGATAGTGACCCGGTCCTGACTGCTGTCCCTAGCTATGTATCACCCTGTATTTACTAGACAGTGACCCGGTCCTGACTGCTGTCCCTAGCTATGGATCGCCCTGTACTTACTAGATAGTGACCCGGTCCTGACTGCTGTCCCTAGTTATGTATTGCCCTGTACTTACTAGATAGTGATCCGGTCCTGACTGCTGTCACTAGCTATGTATCACCCTGTACTTACTAGATAGTGACCCGGACCTGACTGCTGTCCCTAGCTATGTATCGCCCTGTACTTACTAGATAGTGACCCGTTCCTGACCGCTGTCCCTAGCTATGTAATCGCCCTGTACTTACTAGATAGTGATCCGGTCCTGACTGCTGTCCCTAGCTATGTATCACCCTGTACTTACTAGATAGTGACCCAGTCCTGACTTCTGTCCCTAGCTATGTATCGCCCGGTACTTACTAGATAGTGATCCGGTCCTGACTGCTGTCCCTAGCTATGTATCGCCCTGTACTTACTAGATAGTGACCCGGTCCTGACTGCTGTCCCTAGCTATGTATCGCCCTGTACTAACTAGATAGTGATCCGGTCCTGACTGCTGTCCCTAGCTATGTATCACCCTGTACTTACTAGATAGTGACCCAGTCCTGACTGCTGTCCCTAGCTATGTATCGCCCTGTACTTACTAGATAGTGATCCGGTCCTGACTGCTGTCCCTAGCTATGTATTACCCTGTACTTACTAGATAGTGATCCGGTCCTGACCGCTGTCCCTAGCTATGTATCGCCCTGTACTTACTAGATAGTGACCCGGTCCTGACTGCTGTCCTTAGCTATGTATCGCCCTGTACTTACTAGATAGTGACCCGTTCCTGACCGCTGTCCCTAGCTATGTAATCGCCCTGTACTTACTAGATAGTGATCCGGTCCTGACTGCTGTCCCTAGCTATGTATCACCCTGTACTTACTAGATAGTGACCCGGTCCTGACTGCTGTCCCTAGCTATGTATCACCCTGTATTTACTAGACAGTGACCCGGTCCTGACTGCTGTCCCTAGCTATGGATCGCCCTGTACTTACTAGATAGTGACCCGGTCCTGACTGCTGTCCCTAGTTATGTATTGCCCTGTACTTACTAGATAGTGATCCGGTCCTGACTGCTGTCACTAGCTATGTATCACCCTGTACTTACTAGATAGTGACCCGGACCTGACTGCTGTCCCTAGCTATGTATCACCCTGTACTTACTAGACAGTGACCCGGTCCTGACTGCTGTCCCTAGCTATGTATCGCCCTGTACTTACTAGATAGTGACCCGGTCCTGACTGCTGTCCCTAGTTATGTATTGCCCTGTACTTACTAGATAGTGATCCGGTCCTGACTGCTGTCCCTAGCTATGTATCGCCCTGTACTTACTAGATAGTGACCCGGTCCTGACTGCTGTCCCTAGCTATGTATCGCCCGGTACTTACTAGATAGTGATCCGGTCCTGACTGCTGTCCCTAGCTATGTATCGCCCTGTACTTACTAGATAGTGACCCGGTCCTGACTGCTGTCCCTAGCTATGTATCGCCCTGTACTTACTAGATAGTGATCCGGTCCTGACTGCTGTCCCTAGCTATGTATCACCCTGTACTTACTAGATAGTGACCCAGTCCTGACTGCTGTCCCTAGCTATGTATCGCCCTGTACTTACTAGATAGTGATCCGGTCCTGACTGCTGTCCCTAGCTATGTATTACCCTGTACTTACTAGATAGTGATCCGGTCCTGACCGCTGTCCCTAGCTATGTATCGCCCTGTACTTACTAGATAGTGACCCGGTCCTGACTGCTGTCCTTAGCTATGTATCGCCCTGTACTTACTAGATAGTGACCCGTTCCTGACCGCTGTCCCTAGCTATGTAATCGCCCTGTACTTACTAGATAGTGATCCGGTCCTGACTGCTGTCCCTAGCTATGTATCACCCTGTACTTACTAGATAGTGACCCAGTCCTGACTGCTGTCCCTAGCTATGTATCACCCTGTACTTACTAGATAGTGACCCGGTCCTGACTGCTGTCCCTAGCTATGTATCGCCCGGTACTTACTAGATAGTGATCCGGTCCTGACTGCTGTCCCTAGCTATGTATCGCCCTGTACTTACTAGATAGTGACCCGGTCCTGACTGCTGTCCCTAGCTATGTATCGCCCTGTACTTACTAGATAGTTATCCGGTCCTGACTGCTGTCCCTAGCTATGTATTACCCTATACTTACTAGATAGTGACCCAGTCCTGACTGCTGTCCCTAGCTATGTATCACCCTGTACTTACTAGATAGTGACCCGGTCCTGACTGCTGTCCCTAGCTATGTATTACCCTGTACTTACTAGATAGTGACCCGGTCCTGACTGCTGTCCCTAGCTATGTATCGCCCTGTACTTACTAGATAGTGATCCGGTCCTGACTGCTGTCCCTAGCTATGTATCGCCCTGTACTTACTAGATAGTGATCCGGTCCTGACTGCTGTCCCTAGCTATGTATTACCCTGTACTTACTAGATAGTGATCCGGTCCTGACTGCTGTCCCTAGCTATGTATCGCCCTGTACTTACTAGATAGTGACCCGGTCCTGACCGCTGTCCCTAGCTATGTATCGCCCTGTACTTACTAGATAGTGATCCGGTCCTGACTGCTGTCCCTAGCTATGTATCGCCCTGTACTTACTAGATAGTGATCCGGTCCTGACTGCTGTCCCTATCTATGTATCGCCCTGTACTTACTAGATAGTGACCCGGTCCTGACCGCTGTCCCTAGCTATTTATCGCCCTGTACTTACTAGATAGTGACCCGTTCCTGACCGCTGTCCCTAGCTATGTAATCGCCCTGTACTTACTAGATAGTGACCCGGTCCTGACCGCTGTCCCTAGCTATGTATCGCCCTGTACTTACTAGATAGTGACCCGTTCCTGACCGCTGTCCCTAGCTATGTAATCGCCCTGTACTTACTAGATAGTGACCCGTTCCTGACCGCTGTCCCTAGCTATGTATCACCCTGTACTTACTAGATAGTGACCCGGTCCTGACTGCTGTCCCTAGCTATATATCACCCTGTACTTACTAGATAGTGACCCGGTCCTGACCGCTGTCCCAGGCTATGTATCACCCTGTACTTACAAGAGAGTGACCCGGTCCTGACTGCTGTCTCTAGCTATGTATCACCCTGTACTTACAAGAGAGTGACCCGGTCGTGACTGCTGTCCCTAGCTATGTATCGCCCTGTACTTACTAGATAGTGATCCGGTCCTGACTGCTGTCCCTAGCTATGTATCACCAGGACTTACTAGATAGTGACCCGGTCCTGACTGCTGTCCCTAGCTATGTATCGCCCTGTACTTACGAGATAGTGACCCGGTCCTGACCGCTGTCCCTAGCTATGTATCGCCCTGTACTTACTAGATAGTGACCCGTTCCTGACCGCTGTCCCTAGCTATGTATCGCCCTGTACTTACTAGATAGTGACCCGTTCCTGACCGCTGTCCCTAGCTATGTATCGCCCTGTACTTACTAGGTAGTGACCCAGTCCTGACTGCTGTCCCTAGCTATGTATCGCCCTGTACTTACTAGATAGTGACCCGGTCCTGACTGCTGTCTCTAGCTATGTATTGCCCTGTACTTACTAGGTAGTGACCCAGTCCTGACTGCTGTCCCTAGCTATGTATCGCCCTGTACTTACTAGATAGTGACCCGGTCCTGACTGCTGTCCCAGGCTATGTATCGCCCTGTACTTACGAGATAGTGACCCGGTCCTGACCGCTGTCCCTAGCTATGTATCGCCCTGTACTTACTAGATAGTGACCCGGTCCTGACTGCTGTCCCTAGCTATGTATCGCCCTGTACTTACGAGATAGTGACCCGGTCCTGACCGCTGTCCCTAGCTATGTATCGCCCTGTACTTACGAGATAGTGACCCGGTCCTGACCGCTGTCCCTAGCTATGTATCGCCCTGTACTTACGAGATAGTGACCCGGTCCTGACCGCTGTCCCTAGCTATGTATCGCCCTGTACTTACTAGATAGTGATCCGGTCCTGACTGCTGTCCCTAGCTATGTATCGCCCTGTACTTACGAGATAGTGACCCGGTCCTGACCGCTGTCCCTAGCTATGTATCGCCCTGTACTTACGAGATAGTGACCCGGTCCTGACCGCTGTCCCTAGCTATGTATCGCCCTGTACTTACTAGATAGTGACCCGGTCCTGACCACTGTCCAGAGGCTCTCACTGACTGCTGGTGTCGGGCGTTTGACGTCAGTCGTCAGCAATACCACCTAGTGGTTACCCCACCACCCACTATGAAAACTTGAATTCCCCACTAGTGTTTACTACCACTGGGTTAGACTATTGTTGCATAATTATACAATGTATCATCATTTTTAACGATAGCAACAATGTCTACATGAAAGATAATGAACAAATGTTGCAGATCAAAATTATATATATTGGACAGTTATAAAATGCAACAATTATATCCATTTGAATGCTGACACCCCTAAATAATGCAACTTCTACTTTTGTCTGAATATAGTTAGGTATCAAGCACCGGAAAACCACAAATGGCTCCAAAAATGATGGCAATAAAATGTGAAGCCTGGCCACGCTGTTTGCCCCCTCTCCCTCCCATGTGTCTTTCTCCCACCTCTCCCTCCCTAGGATCCCTTTCCCACCCTCTCCCTCCCTTGTGTCTATTTCCCACCTCTCCCTCCCTAGGATCCCTTTCCCACTCTCTCCCTCCCTTGTGTCTATTTCCCACCTCTCCCTCCCTAGGATCTCTTTCCCACCCTCTCCCTCCCTTGTGTCTATTTTGCCCCTCTCTTTCCCTAGGATCTCTTTCCCCCCTCTCCCTCCCCTGTGTCTCTTTCCCCTGTGTCTCCCCCCCCCCGTGCTCCTGTTTGCATTTACGGGTGTGGAACCATTTGCGGCCTTGGGAAATTGTTTAATTTCCCCTAGCCTGAAATGTGTTTCTGATTTACGGCTTGAAAAATTGTTGCGGCATTACGGACGGCATTTTTTTCCTGGCTTAGCCATTTTTAGACCTCCCAAAAACACCAATTAAGCAGCAAATTAGCTTGCAACCTCACTTACCGGCTCCCTGCCTCTCCCCCTGTGCTGTGTGTGAGGTTGTCAGTTAATTTTTTAATTAATTGCCATGTTTTGGCGGTCTTACAACAGCTTCCGAGTTTCGGGCTTGATAAAGCCGTGATTTTTTTTAAGCCTTTTATCTCGTAAGCTGTTTGAAGCCTCTCACCCCTCAAGCCAGTCATGTACGGGCCTCGCGATAAGCACCTTTGGCGCTCATTGCAGCCCCTGTCAAACTCGTAACTTTTGAGCCTCGCAAAGAGTGCCTTTGGCTCTCATTGCGCATGCGCAACCCTGTAACTTTTAACATGGCGTTACCAACAAACTCACCATTACGACAACTATATATGTGATAGATTTTTTTTGCTGCTGTTACAATTGTGCAAGGGCCTTTGTAGGGAACTTGTGATTTCAGGTCCTTTCAGAAGCTTCAGAGAGATGTTAGAGGAATAATAGGGTGATATAAAAATATTTATAAAGCCGTGAAATATGCAGCATTTTTAAAATAAATTCCAATTGGTTTTCAGTGATCTGAGGCCGGTCTGGATTTCTGCTGTGTCAGTTTTATTGCAGACAGACAAGGAAAAAAGACTCTGCTCCCCCCCTCCCAAGGGTCTCACTTGTCTTGGACACGCCTAGAATCCTTCTCTGGGGTCAGGGGGGAGTAATACATTTCCTGAACAGGATTTATAGTTTTTTGGAGACTCACCAAGAAACAAACACACAGGAGGAATGAGCTAAGGAGCAGAGTTTGTATCAATGTGCCAAGTTAGGGTTAGCTCTCTCCTCCAAGCCAGCGCTGTTATCACTCTGACTCACAAAGCAAATAGCTCCATCCGTGACCATTTGATGAAGATTGCAACGAGGTTTTATTTTTTCTACCTGAAAACCTGGAAGGAAAATCAGGACAAAAGGGTGGAATTATGGTAGTGGGTGCATGGAGCTGCCTCCCAGTAAGAAGTGGTAGGGGCGAGTGCAATAAAAGCATTAACATCACAGCGCAAAGGATATGTTTAAATACATATAATTACAATTAGATTTTGTTGCAAATCGTGAATAATCAAGCTTGAATGTTGCGTATTTCAAGCATAACTTATTTATACAGTCGCCAATAATAATAATAAAGAAGACAAGCATGCCTAGTTGGGTTTGAATGGCTGTATTAGTCCTGTATTATCTCAGTGATAGTTATAGGCTGCATCCAATAATCTTTTTGGAATAATTCACTCAATCTTACTTCCTCCTCTCTACTTATGTTCCATGGTGCCCAGGTACAAATGGTCTCTCAGTTTTTCTTCCTTTGCTTTGCTACGGGCGATATTTTCCTACAATTTTATATATATACTAGGAAGTTGCCCGTCAAAAATTACAGGAATAACATTTTAAGCCTCGGAATGCTGTTTGCCACACAATGCAAGGCTATGGGCCCTCTGAGCACCTTCGGCGCTCATCAATAGCCCTGTGCTGAGCACCTTTGGCGCTCATTGTGAGCCCCCCCTGTAGTTTAGGGGCCTTGCGGTGAGTGTTACTGCCTTAGGTTAAGTGTTACTGCCTTCGCCCTCGTTTTCATCCTGTTACGTTTTTTCGGCCGCCATTTTTTTTCTCGCTTTGATGATTTTTAATAATAAAAAAAAACCAAATATGCCTCAAATTAACTTGCAACCTCGCTCACAGGCTCCCTGGCACCCCCTAGTCCCCCCGTGCTGTGTGTGAGTGTGGAAGTTATTTTGAGGCATATTTGGTTTTCTTTGGTGCTCTTTTCAGTTCAGTGGTTCGGCTGTTTAAATCGTAATTTTGCGCAACAGCGCAACTGCGGGCCTCACTTCGCGGGGGCCGCAATATTTAATATTGCGTGACCAACAACGCAAACGTGACCTGCGGCCTTGGTCCACAATTATATATATATGATATTATTATTTTACATAAACAAACACTGCAAATACATTTGATATTTGAATTCCTCATGCAAACTGCATTTGCAACATTGTTATTATTTCCTTCTGACAACCTTAGGTGTGTCAGGGCTCTGCACTTGAGTTTTGGAGTGAATTTTTTTCCTGTAGAGCAGTGGTAGGCAAGTTTGGTCCTGCAGGGCCACACACAGGCCAGGATTTGAGGATATCCCTGATGTGTACAGGCCAGACTTTTGCTTCTTAAGTCATTAACTCATCTGTACACAGAAAGGAAATCCTCAAATCCATGCCTGTGTGTGGCCCTCCAGGACTGAACTTGTCCACCCCTGAAGTAGAGTCGTTAGGTGCAGATCTTTCCGGTAAGATAATTTTTATCCTTTGCAGCACTTGTCCTTTAGTTATGTTTTAAGCTTCATGTGTTGGATATACAGTGTAGGTGAGGTGAATGCCCATTTAAAGAAATATGGAAGGTTGTTACTAGGTATATACGGGGTAGAGTCAAATTATTATAACCTCCTACTTTTGATGTCAGCAGCATGTGTCTTGAGCTGGCTTGGTGTATAAGGTGACATGTAGTCATTCTGCAAACATATCAACCATCGCTGTCATGGGTAAATCGTGCAATTTATCCGACTTTGAAAAGGGGATGATCATTGGCTTTCGGGCCAAGGGTGAGAGTATTTTCTGAAACAGCGCAGTTTGTGACCTGTCCGGGTGCTGCTGTGGTTAAAGTGCACCGTGACTGGACAAACAACACCATCACATATATAGTTGTGAGCATGCGAGTTGTTGCTAACGCTTGCGGGCTCGCGTAGCGAGGGCAGTGGGCGAGGGCCTCAGTTGCTGGCATGGACCCTCGCAAACTTTACGTCGCAACGCAAACAACACGACACACCAATTACGACACTCACTAAATTTTCTGAGCAACGCAAACAACATACGACACACGTTCACACACATTACGGCCTCGCAACACTCGGACGCAACTCGCGAACATTACAAAATTCAAAACACAATAAATACACACACCACATACATAAAAACCTTACCTACAGCAACAGGGAGCATCCAGGACCTCAAAAATGCAACTTACAACTTCATTTCACTCAAAATAAAAGAGTTTGAACAATAAAAAATTTGCTAAGCGAGAGAAAAAATGGCCGCCGAGCAAAACGAAAACGAGGCTACACACGCAAACACCATACGAGACACGTTACCACACATTACAACCTCGCAAACATCGGACGCAACACGCCGACATACAAACATTTAAAACACAATAAATACACACAACACACACATAAAAAACTTACCTAAAGCAAGAGGAACCACCCAGCACCTCCAAAAAGCAACTTACACCTTCATTTAACTAAAAATAAAACACTTTACACACTAATCAAATCGCTAAGCGAGAGAAAAAATGGCCGACGAACAAAACGAAAACGAGGCTACAGCACTCTCAACATGGAAAACACCACAAGAAACTCGCAAAACACCACAAGAAACTCGCAAAACACCACACGAAACTCGAAAAACACCACTAAGCACCGACGGATAATCCGCGAAGACGCATACCACAGATAACCCGCCATTTTACGCCAATGCGGAAGTACACCACTACGCTAACGGTTTGGTCTTGCGCACGCACACTATTACACTGCACACATTCATCACGCTTACACAGCAGCTCCACACCACTAATGCTGCAGCAACATCAAAACAGATTGCCAGCTCTTCAACACAATGCTTCAAAATAGGTAAAGTATATTCATTTATTAATGTATTATATATTTATTATTACACCAAACAGCATTAGCTCACTTACGATTTCATTGCTGTAATTTTTTGACGGGCAATTCGCTAGTTTTACATAAACGGCGTCAGAATTGCAGAGCACCACGTGCCATTGAGCTCAGAGGTGAACATCGGCTGTGAAGGTGTGAGGGCAACTCGCCATCCAAATGCCTCAGGGGACTACTAGATGTTGTGTCTAAAATGACTGTACAGCCACCCTGATGTGTATGGGGCTCAGAAGCAAACGTCCAGTCACTGTACCCATGTGACGAGGGGTCATCATCAGAGATGATTAAATTTGCCTTCTCTGATGAGTCACGTTTTCTGCCCCATTGTTTGGACGAACATCGGCATGTCAGGAGCGAAACCTCAGAGAACAAACACTCTGCAACCATTGTTGGAAGAACACAAGCTGGTGGCAGCAGCGTTATGGTCTGGGGAATGTTTTCTTGGCATTGTCTGAGTCCACTCATACCTCTGGAAGGCTCTCTCATCCGATTGGGTTATTTATCCATCATTGCAGACCAAGTAACCCATACATGGTGACCGGCTTCCCTGGAGGTGATGGGATCTTCCAGAAGGACAATGCAACATCATATGGCCAGAACTGTCCAGGAGTGGTTGGAGGAGCGCGACAAAGATTTCCAAGTACTTACCTGGCCTCCAAATTACCCGGACTTGAACCCCATCGAGCACATGTGGGACCACCTTGATCACCATGTTCGCTGTATGGATCCTCCACCACGCACTCTCCAGCAGCTGTCGGATGCACCGCAGTCTGTATGGCTCCACATACCCGGCCAACCTTCCAGCATCTTATTGACTGATTATCATGTCATATAGCTGGATGTGCAGTATAGTGTACTAACCTATCAGGCACCACATCTCAGCAGCACGTTGCAGAATGTTGCTGAAAGATATTCACTCATTGGTTAGTATAAGATATAGCACACACAGTACTACTGTGTATTTGTCTTCATGAGCTGCAGAGGGTAGACCCATACAGGGACTATTTGTTTGATTTTAGGTAGTAAAAACAGGGCTTATTAGCTCTTCTTAATATAATAAAGTAAATTTTAGTAAATAGATACCCAGGGATATTATATACCTAGTAACACCCAGGAACCTTCCATGGGAGGGTTAATGTCGGTTATCGCTGGCACCTCTGAGCGGGCGGGCACTGAGCTCCTGGCACCTCAGCCTTGCGTGTCTGGCTCAGGCAGAGTGATTACTTTTGGCAGCTGACCCTCGAGGCTCGCTCTCTAAGTGATGCCAGATCTATTCTCATCTGGGAATCCCACAGGGGGGAGACTCTGACACCCCCACCAGAGACTGGTGATATGGGGGTGCGCTCCCTGTCACGTTACACCCAGCCTGGACATCCAGGGTCAAGCGTCCAGTCTTATCATTTACATGTGTCCGGCTTCCTGAATGAGAGCTGCAGAGTGCGGCCAGTTTGGGTCTTATAATAAGCAGCTTAACCACTGCTGAGCCTGGGCCATATTCACTAAACAGCGACACAACAGAGGTTCCACACATGGTATAAAGCTGTAAGTCATAACAACATGTTACTTAAGACATTGCATCTTCCTGCAGTAAAATAATAATTACCTGATCATTGTCTTAATCACTTGATTAGTCCCTGAAGCATTGAGTCCGTTGCCTAGAGTGTAGCTGCCTGCACAAATACAGACTAGGCATGCTCAGACTGCACTCAAGACAATAGACCCAACTCTTTAGGGGCTAATCAGATTTTATTGATTATGAAAAGATTAGGATCTTTATTTATATTAGAAAATATTGCAAATGTAAATGTCAGTTTACGTAGGACGATCCAATCATGTAATAACATTCAGTTGATAAAATACTTTTATTACTTATAATTTAAAATTATTCCATATTTGGAGCCTCCACTGTGCCCGTTTAATGTGCAAATAAGGTCCCATATTTACAATATACTCCAATGGAAAACAATACAGATAATGGTCAATATTTTATAGAAACAAAAAATAAATCAAACAATGTAATACAATTGATATAAATATGTATCTATTTATTTGTATATACTTTATTTTATTAAGAAGTGCTTATTAGCTCAGTTTTTGCTGCCTAAAATCATATAATTTCTACCTGTTTGGGTCTGCCCTCTGTAGCTCAAGCAGCACATGAATACACACACTGTGAAGTGCAGTGGTACAAATTAGCCAATCAGTGACCTCGTTCAAGTAGCATGTTGCAGAATGTTACCATTGATTGGTTACTATGAGACAGTGCAATCCTGTAATTAAAACGATACTGTCTTCATGAGCTGCAGAAGGCACAAACCACTTAGGATGATTTGTAATGTTTTATGCAGTAAATACAGAGAGTATAAGCCTTAATACAATAAGGTACATATCAGTAAATAGATACCCAGGGATATTATATACCTTGTAACCTTCCCTTTAATGCAATGTCCTTGATGTCCCCTCGTTCAGTCTCCAGATGTTTGTGATATATAAGTCACGTCTTAAAATCACGTCATTCTAAATAAAGTATTTGGGTATATTACCGTATACTACAATACTATATACATCATACATACATATATATATATATTACTTTCGCACACCACTGGTGTGAGGGGCCTGGTACTTTCCGCTGCCCCCAGCCCGTGTCCTGCCCGCGGATGTCTCTTATTCTTCGCACTTTTGATGTGGGAGCTGAGGCTGTGAGATGTAACTCATAAAATATAAAGAACTTAGTCCAATGTTATCTTAAGTCTTTGGCAAAACCCCAAGGGTTGGGCTCTGGCTGTGTGCAGCATCTGGAATATATCAGTGTAAACAATGGAGCCCCCACCCCAGCTCCACCGAGACAGGGGGAACATGAGAAGTCCTGGCCTCCCGTGGACATCATGTGGTCGGGTTATTACTGAACTAACAAACCTGCGCACCTTCCTATCTGGGTGTTTTACTTGGCAGTGAGTTGCCCCTCTCCACAATGCAAACCAGCTGTACGCGAAGCCCCTCGCTGCCTGCGAGCCCACTCAGGAATGGCTGGAATATGGAGGAAGGCGCATTGTGCGCAGTTATGTAAATCACCAGAATATGCCCTAAAAATAGGACCTGGAGTGGTTATAGTACACAAACAAACACATGGACACAGCAAAGGTCCCATTTATTGCAGAAATGACCAATGTGATGAGAGTACATCATGGGTAAAACAAATCCTGGGATGTGCTCCTGATTGGAGGAGAGTTGTTCTCATATCACCAACATATTTGAGCTTTAGCCTCATGATCATAAATATATGTGTATGTGTGTATATTTTTTCTGACTTAATAACGAGAGGTACAATATAAAGAAGGTATCACCATATACTGCAATACTCTGATAATTAACACACATATGTGTGTATATAAATAAATATATATATATAAATATATATATATATATATATATATATATATATATATATATATATATATATATATAACATGTTAACTGTTGCATTGGAAGAAACCGCTCCAATTTGAAGAATTACAGAATGTTCTATCTGATTAATGATCATTGGACGAATTGTTTTACTGGACGAGAAAAGTTATGGACAAAGTCCATGGATTGGACAGGAATTGAACTGCACGAAAGGGATTGGACGAAATGTCCTGAAACTATATATATATATATATATATATATATATATATATATATATATATATATATATATATATATATAAAACTTTGAGCATAATTAAGCAAGAAAAACAGCTAGTTTTTAATAAGAAAAAATATATTTTGATGCCTCTGCTAGACCCTGGAGGAATCCATGATACATTAGTAGAAGTTGTGTGTGTGAGAAGGTGTATACATTTCTGTAGTTGCATTTCCTGAAGCAAGGAGCTTAACTTTAAAATGTCTCTCTGTCCTCTCCTTCCCCACCGCACTATTTACTGATATCCAAAACACACACCATCATTGTTTAGAGGAAATGATGTAACAAACACAAAATGGATTCCTGTACTCATAAACAGTCTTCAAAAATTCTGATTTTCAGTCTGTTTGGTAGAAGAAAGTAGTTTAAAATCTCGAATGGTAGGGGCACGGTACCCAGCATCTGCTGCCCACTGGTCATCATTTCCTCTTAGCCTCCACTTCTTGTTTCACTTTGCATGGAAAAAAATCTTCTGAGTTGGGCTTTGTCTGGTCCCTGGTGGCAGCCACGTTCTGAATGTTATGTTGTAGAAGTTTGGCTGGAATTTTAAATGTTTTCCTGGATTTTCTAGGATTTCCTGGAAAAAAAAAAAAAGTCAGAGCAAAACAGACAGATTGATTAATACTGGAAACTATTCAGATTTGTTTATATCACAGAAATGTGAATGATGCAAAGATCGATGTGACAGCATATAAGGACCAAAAGGCTCATCTGCCGTATACAGTGGGAGGTATAGGCCGCAGCCGGCTGTCGCATTACTCCGCACTTGAGACCTTTGCTGTGTTCCCCTGGGGGGGCCTCCCTGGCCCCGGGTCACCCGTCACCATCCTACTGCACTCGCCACATTATACGTCAGGAGTATTGTTTATAAGTAGATGCCCCAATTATTTCTTTTTTTCCCCTTATTTTCTGTATTTAAATCGTACACTTTGCTAATGCTCAGAATGCTTTTAGTAAAATAAACCAAAACTGTTTTTTGGACTTTTTTTGGCAAACAGAACCGATTTTAAGTATTGCAAAACTTGTTTTTGTTTTTCATGAAAAATGATCCGCGCAAACATAAAATAATTAAGCGTTTAATCCCTTTGTAGAGAACTTTCACAGACTTATACGCAGAATACATTTGTGATGGAATTCTCACAACATTGTATCAGTAAATTGTAACATTGTATCAGTAAATTGTAACATTGTATCAGTAAATTGTAACATTGTATCGGTAAACTAATAATCACATTTAAGATGTGTGAAATTTATTAATTTATTTTTTATTTTTTATACAAAACATATGTATTGACTGTTAATCGAACCAATAGCCACATCTGGCCTGTCCATAATGTCTATTTAAAGAGGTACAGATTATTTTTAACCTTATATATCCCAGGCATGTTTGAATTCCTTTACTGTAGTTATGCCACTGCCCAGCTTCAGTTTATTACATTATCTGATGCATTGATAGAAACCTGCAAATATATTACAGGATTTAATTACTTCATTAGAGTAATTACCCTCCACAAAAAGGTGAGCAAGAACAAGAGGTCATGATATGAAATGATAAGCACTACGCAAAACTAAAGAGTAATAATTAATATTAGGGTAGGAGATTTAGGAATTCTCTGCAAAATTACTACTTTTTAAAAATTAAAGGGTCATGGAGGTTCCTGGATGTTACTGGGTATATAATATCCCTGCGTATTTATTTTCTTTGATGTACTTTATTTTATTAAGAAGTGCTTATAAACTGTTTTTATGCTCAAAATCCAACAAATAGCTCCTAATTGGTTTCTCACCTCTGCAGCTCATGAAGACAGTGTACTTCTAAGTATAGAGTGTGCAGTGTCTCATAGTAACCAATCAGCTGCAACATTATGCAACATGCTGCTTGAGAGAGGTCACTTATTGGTTAATTTACAACACTGCACTGTGTATTCATCAGCTGCATGAGTTACAGAGGGCAGACCTAGTATACATTTTATGACCTTAGTAGTATAAGCCCTTCATAATAAAATAAAGTACATAAAGTAAATAGATACCAAGGGATATTATATACCAAGAAACACACAGGATCCTTCCATATACCTTAATGCATAGTTTTAGAAAGATAGAATTGGCCCACTCAATGGGCTACTGCCATCAGATCTACATTTCTATATTATAACTTTTGTTTGGTGTTATATTCAGGATTTTTTTTATTCTAGTTTTTTTCGAATTTGCAAAATGCACTGAATTTATATTATTTAAACTGAAACCACATTATTATTATTTATTACTGAACTTTAAGCTGTTGCAATGTGTTGACTTTCTCGGTTGGTGTAAGAATATCTTGTCACCCTGGACGGGGGGTTGGAACTTGATTGTAATCAGTGTTGGAAGACGTTGCGCGTCTGCACCCCCGAATCTGCCCCCCGCCCGTCTTTGGCCCTGGGCTTTGTCTCAGATGTGCAGTGGAAGGAATCCGACTAAGCCCAAAAGGAAATAATGTTGTTTCTTTGTGTAACTGTTTTGCATTTAAGAGATTCGCTTCCATATGGGGCTTGTATGGATAATATTTAACCCTTTGTGCAGAGCAGAGGCTGCAAAGCAAAAATTACAGCACCACTGCGGCTAAATACTTTCTATATGTTCTTTTACATAAATAACTTGGGACCAAATATTTCTGGAACATAACACACAGCTTTTACATGTTTATCTTATTCTGTACTGTGTGTTAAATTAGCTGATTCTGTCTACTACTTTCTCAGGAAAGTGCTTTTAAACTAATATGCTTTTCATTCTTGTTGGAAGCAGTGATAGTTGTAGCTGCCACATTCCTAGGGAGCAGTTAGAAGCTTCTTCTGTATTCAAGTCTTCTCTCATTGACTACGTTGATTAGTAGCTGGGGCATAGGAACTGGGGGGATAAGGGGGACAAATCCCCCCAAGATTAAATGAATAGGACACAAAAAACATAATTATGCATTACCAGTGCTATAGAGCAGTATTTCTTATATATATATATATATATATATATATATATATATATATATATATACACGCACACATAATAAGTTTGCTTCCTGCCTCTGTATCATTTAGTAGATCGTGCCAGATGAGAGGCTTTTCTTACATAAAAATGGGTTATGTTTAAACCCCCCCCCCCCCCCCCATACCCTTCAAATGCATTATTAAGGGTTACAGAGCGGGTTCCATGTGGCCCCTGTGCCAGGATTCAGGGGTTATGGGGTGTATAAGAAATTGATACAAAGTAACAAAAGGAGGGTAAATTATTAGTTAAGAAATATAGAATGCAATCAAATAAATAGTTTATGGGCAAATTATTCAAAAAAAATATCACCTTACCCTGCCAGAGGTTTCATTGAAGGGTTAAACAATGCTAACCCATGATATATATATAAATACAAGACGGATCCAGCACCAAATATCAGCCACTTCTGGATATTTACCAAACCACCAAAATATTTGACATGTTACGTCGTGTTACAGTAAATATATTGCAATTACAGCACAAAGGGGCATTATTACCACAATTGTACTGTTTTATAGGTGCTTAATATTAACCTCTTTGCTGCTATATAAACATAAAATTGACTCTAGTCTGCCCATTCAATCTACCTAATAGGCATTCTTACATTGGCCCCTAGCACTTCTGCCTACTACTACCCTTAAGCACTGCACCCAACTTTATGACCTTTTGATTTTGCATTTACCTGAAACATAATTCTCCATTTTCTTTTCTGACTTGGTCTGCAGCTTTTTAAACTAATGAGCTTTCCATTAGTCATGGTGAAAGCACTGGCAATTTAAGCTGACAGATTCCAATGGCTCACATAGAAGCTTTTTTGTGAAAAGTGGTGTCTCACTGGGGTACAGTTCCTGTCTTCATTGTGATTTCTGATGGAGCTTCTGTGTAGGTTCTTCCTTTGTGTAGTTTCAATGTAGCAGCCTCTCTTACATACAGTACATTGTATCATGTAGACTACATTGGATGATGTGCGTGAATACACTAATATATATATAAATAGAGTTTATAATGTGTGTATATATGTATTTCTATGTATTCATCTATGTCTGTCTATGAGCTCATCTGTTAAAGCTCTTTAGCTGGGGGAGGTACCTGTGAGTCCAAGTGATCCAAGTCCTGGGGAGGGGTCGGGCACTTTTCGCTGGTTTTATTGACTTGGCAGCTACAGTTGAAATAAGTATTTAGATTCTAAGAAGTGAACTTCCTGTCCTCGCCGGGCTGTGGCCTCGGGTCTTGGCGCAGCTCGGATGTCATAGCATTAGCATTAGTTATACAGATGAGTGGAAAAGACTTCCAGCAGAAGTGGTAGTAAAGGAAACAAAGCGTGCCTGGGTTATACACAAGGATGCCCATACATAGATCACATATATAGTGTGCAATGCTCGCAATTACGGCCGCAAATTGCGACTTGCATGCACAATGCGCAGCGAGAGGGTGGGAGAGGGTGAGGAGAGAGACAGGGTAGAGGGTGGGAGAGAGACAGGGGGAGAGAGACAGGGGGGAGCAACACACATGAGAGGGGGAGACACAAGGAAGGGAGAGGGGGAAAGAAACAAAAGGGAGGGAGAGGGGGAAAGAGACAAGGGAGTGGGGGAAAGAGACATAGGGAGGGAGAGGGGGGAAAGAGACACAGGGGAGGTAAAGGCGGGAAGAAATGCAGGGGAGGGAGAGAGGGGGAAGGAGACATGGGGAGGGAGAGGGGGACACAGTGGAGGAAGAGGGGGAAAGAGACACAGGGGAGGTAGAGGGGGAAAGAGACACATGGGAGGGAGAGAGGGAGAAAGGAGACACAGGGGGGAGAGGGGCAAAATAGATACAGGGGAGGGAGAGGGTGGAAAGAGATACAGGGGAGGGAGAGAGGGAGAAAGGAGACACAGAGGAGGGAGGGGGGAACAGACACAGGGTAGGGAGAGGGGGAAACAGACACAGGGGAGGAGGAGGGGGGAAAGAGATACAAGGGAGTGAGAGAGTGGAAAGAGACACAAGGGAGGGAGCGGGGGAAGAGACAAAGGAGAGGGGGAAAGAGACACATTGGAGGGAGATGGGGAAGAGACACAGAGAAGGGAGAGGGGGGAAGAGACACAAGGGAGGGAGGGGGGCAACAGACACAGGAGAGGGAGATGGGGAAAGAGACACAGGGAGGGAGAGGGGGAAGGCAGGGAGAGACACAGGGGATGAAGAGGGGGAAAGAGACAGAGGGAAGAGAGGGGGTAAGAGTAAAATAAGAGGAGGAAAAGAGACGGAGGGGGGAATTAGAAATACACAATATTATCGCGTCTTTTGTGGCTAGTAGAATTATTATTCTTTAGTCATCATCTGCATGTAGAAAATAAAGGATTTCTTTTAAAGATGTTTTACACTTATTGTAGCACTATTCTCCAGAGAAGCACTGAATACATGCTGCTTTCTCCCTCTTTACACTGGCAGTCTCATATGTTTTGTCGGCCAATCCCAGGTCACATCCTGGGATGACTTTTTCCCTATGAATGTCTGAGAACCAGCTGGGGGAGGAGACAACACCCATTCTGTTCTAATGGGGGAGGTTTTATAGACTGCTATAGAAATGCTTTGAAAAAATATTAATGGCTTTTTTTTATACTAAATTAATTAAAAAAAAAGGCTTTTTGAGCATTTTTTTGTATTATATAAATGTTTTTATTAGGTTACTTTATTAGTTTTATCCTCCTGAATCTGTGGTATAAAATTGACATTCACTTCTAAGAAGCCCCCAGAGAAACAGATTCTTACCTTCTGTAACCTCCCACTTTCTCCATGTTCTCCCTCATGAGATCTGCCATGTTCCAGTGCTGTGACATAAAGCCACACCCAATAAGGGGGCTTTGACAATATTGGTGTATCAGGCTACTGCATGCAGTGATATTCTCTGTATCTGAGCAGCATGATACACTGGTAGTGTGAATCCTCTCCCATGTTGTGTGTCTGTGCAAGATGTCAGCCCTCATGAGAGAAAACAGGAAGAAATGGTCCAATTCCATATAGTAACAATTCGTGACATTTGAGGGCTTCTTAAAAGTAAATTTTATATCATGGTTACACTGAGGTGGATAAACTGGTTTAATGAACCTACTTAATGTATCATCCGGCATTATTTAGATAATTTTGTATGTATGTTTCTGAAACAATGATACAAACTACACAACAATGTTACATTCTGGATGATTAATTTGTTATTTCTTCTATTAAAAATGCACATATTTTAACGGCTAATGTTAAATTGTTACATTTCAAGACACTTTGGCAGCAAAATATGTTTAAAAGTATATATTTTACATCCATGATTCTTCTTCCTGCACAGGCTCGCCCCAAGGGTGAGGGTCTCACCCCGTATCAAGGCAAGAAGAGATGTTTTGGAGAGTACAAGTGCCCCAAGTGCAAGCGGAAATGGATGAGCGGGAACTCCTGGGCCAACATGGGGCAAGAATGCATCAAATGCCACATCAACGTTTACCCTCACAAACAGGTGAGTGCTCGGAGCGCAGCCGCCCCAAGGGTCCCGGACACCCTAGGCCAACTACCAACTACCATAGTATTTTCTAACTGGAAAGTTAGAGTTTTATGTGTCAGAGTTTTTGATCCAGACGACGAGCACAGAGGGAATTATCTTTCTAATAAGAAATTATTGCTCGTAATTGGGAATTACCCAGGACTCTCACTATATTGGGTTCAGTCTAAAGCCATATGCAGCTGAAAAGACTGAGCATGCGCAGATTCCAGGGTGTACTTGATAAATCTCGTTAACCCCTGGTGTGTCATATTTATATTATGCTTTTTTTGAAGAACTTCACCTGTGCAACATGTTTTTCCAAAGTTTAAAATAAATAAATAAATATTATTACATTTTCTGATATATATTTGGTGGTTTTCCAAACATGATTAGACACCTGGGAAGAGTAAAAGGAAATGTGTCCAGATAACATCTCTATTCGGTTCTGTTGAAAGACTGCCACTACAAATAGACAATTTTTCAAGTTCTGGAACACCCTCTTTCTTCCAGTTCTCTCTCACGTAGGATGCCATGCTTCACAGCTGTACCACGCCCACGTGGGAGGTCTGCACCAAGCCTCCTGTGACCTGCTGTGGGTCTGCTTGCAGCTGGATTGCACTGCTAGTAAAAAGCCACTCCCCTGTGGGTGTGGCTTTATGTCACAGATGTGCATTGATGTCAGCTTTCACAAGAGAAAACAGGAAGAAGGGAAAGTTCCAGAATGGTATACTCTGATGGCCTCTGGGAAATGTAAATTGTATATCACAATTACCTTGAGCTGGATACAATTAATTAATTAACATTCATATACTAAATGGAAAAACTGAAGTCTAAAAATTGTCAGTGTTCCACTTTCATTATATTAATAAATGATTACAATAAAGGGCTAGCATTACTTGCTCATGTTTTAGGCTTTAGATTTTCCATTTTGTTATGTACCATCATCGCCTAATAGCAGGGCCTCCATCTTAATTAGTTGCAGTCGCTAATTAATATGCAAAACAGACCCACAAAAGCTTTGCCCGCTGTACATCACCCACCCGATTTATGTCACTGGTGGAGTCGCACAAACTGCAAAGCACATAGACTCACGTTGCAAACCAGTTTGCCATTGCAGCATTAGCGTGATGGAGATCCTGCTATCACGATGGCTGCTCCCATGGAGCAAAATAGAAAGTCTAACTGGTGGGCAAGTTGTGTTATCCATTTATTTTAATAATGGATAAAGGGAAAATATTGGAATATTGATTAAACTGGACATTTCTTCAGACTTTAGTGATCCTTTGAGTCCATAAGATCGTGATTTCATCTATTTGAATTTTATTCCTTCAGAGACCTTTAGAAAAACCTGACGGGCTGGACGTCTCTGATCAGAGCAAGGAGCACCCTCAGCACCTGTGTGAGAAGTGCAAGGTCCTGGGCTACTACTGCCGCCGCGTTCAGTAAAACCGCGCCAAGATGGCCACCACGGAACCAGCGCCAAGAGACACACCGTGCCTATATCTAATAATATGCCTTACAAATATTAGAATGTAACATTCTTACTGTGTATGTGTATAAATGTATTTATAAAGTATTACAGCTTTTTTTGAAACCGTTATAACAGGGTTGCCATCCGGATAGAGATTTTTCTGCTTCCCACAAAAAATCCCCAGGGAATTTGATGGAGATTTTATGCGGGGAAACCTAATGCTTTTATCCACAGCAATAGAATTTGTTCCCTACATCGTTGGGTTAAATATGATTAACTGTAAATTTAAATATGACACTTGAAGTATTTTTTAGAAAGGGAAGACATAGATAATTATATGTTTTATACCAGTGACTGCACATATTGTGTGGTTGTGTGCTGTCCCTTTAAATTGGGATATTATATCAGACTTAAAATGGTTAAAGGGACATGGAACACTTTTTATGCATTTTTATATATTACTATTTATTTAGAAAAATATTAATATTAATAAAAACTGTTTAAGCAACAAATGCTCAGAGCATACTGTAGTATTGGCATGTAAAAGTATGACTCATACAGTTCAGAGCATACTATAGTAAGTAAGCAGAGGTGTAGCAAACTGTGGGGGGGGGGGGGGGTTGATAAATCCCCCCCCCCCTCAGATTAAATGAATAGGGGCCACAAAAAATAGCAAAATTAAACTTAATCATGCATTATCAGATTTGGCCACTAGAGGATGGAGTATGTCTTTCCCATGAAAGCTTTGACCCATAATTTATCTTACAATGTATATATATATATATATATATATATATATATATGTCTATATGCCAAGTTAGTATGTATGTAAATATATACATACATGTAAGATAAATTATGGGTCAAAGCTTTCATGGGAAAGACATACTCCATAAAAAAACATATTAATATTGGGGGGCTAGAGGCATTGATAATTTAAAGAATGGGGCCCCAGTAAATTGCACCGGGTGCACCAGATGTAGTTCTGCCCCTGCTTCCTGTCCTGGGAGTAGTGTTGAATTATCCCCCCAGATTCTTTTGGGCTCCTTTGCCCATGTATGTAGGCCATATTGGCAGACAGATATGATTCATACAGTTATAATACTGCTGATTGGCTGATAGGGACAAGGCCCCAGAGCAGTTAAATATTTTAATCAGTTTATTGTTCTCCGGCAAACTCAAATGACAAAAGAAAACACACTGATATTCTATTAAAATATTTATTTCCATGTCCTTTTAAGATTCATTTGGGACCATTATTGAGGGGATATGGAGCTCATATATTTGTCTGTCAGGCTTTAAACATTTGTTTTTTTCATGGACATTATATTTTAATCTATCTGCAGACTGCATTTGCAACAGTATTAAGACTATCTTATTTGTTTTATGGTGTGTCATAGAGCTGCACCAGCCGAGTTATGGAGAAATAAATTTATCTGCAGCTGACACTCAGTGGTCCTGGAAGTGCAGCAAAACTGCATTTCTATTATTTTTTTTTAACCTTTGCAGCAACCGACAAAAATGAGTTCCATGGTCCTTTCAGTTATAGTTTGAAACTTTCCAGCTGCTCTTGGCGTGTGTTTGGGATTTAACTGGTTGAATCCAAAATTTCTGTTGACTTCAGATCGACCAAACTGTCACAGAGTAAAAGAGACAGCCCCCGCCCGTCACTTGTCCCTGGCACAGGATGTCTCTTTGGGTAGCTTCAGCCCATCTGAATTTCAACAGATTTATAACCTTTTTTGGGAGGGTGCAGTTACTCTGTCAGAGTCATTCTATGACGTCACCTCTCCATTATTTCTCCGAATAGGAAGTGCAAGAGTATGTTCAGTGCTGCGTTTAAGTGGTGATGTCTGTCAATGTTTGGGTAATATATTGCATTTTAAAACTTATATTTAGAAATATATATTGAGACAGAATGAGCAGGGCTGGATTTACATCTCTGGCGCCCCTAGGCACAGCATCTTCCTCCCTCTTGTAGCTCTCTAGTTCCAGCATTCGCCCCCTAGTAGCAAGTCTGTGAACTGCAGTATTTCCTTTTTAATGCTATGGAACATTTTGAAGTGTGAAATGAGGCACCCTTCACAGGGAAGCGCCCATAGTCGGCTACCTAGTTTGCCTAATGAGAAATCCGGCCATGTAAACAGGGACAAGGCTCCTTTAAAAGACTATATTACGCAAACATGCATATACTTATTAAAGGTACACAGTCTTCTTTTCTTTCTTGCAGTTCTCTTGTCAGTTCATCACAATTTGTACAAAGTAAGATAACGACTGTAATTAAAGCACTTCTCAAAAACTGACTTTGTCAACTAAACTGCAGGAAACTAAAAGAAGTCGGAAAAATTATATTTTTTTACACTGGTGTCTTTTCTATTTTTTCTATTTTTAAAATATTTCTGATTATAGTGTGTGTTTAACCCTTTCACTGGCCACTCTGCCTTACTGCGTTTGCAAGGGTTAATATTCAGTTTACAAAAAAAAAAAAAAAATCTACAACTGATGGCAACCCTGTTACTGGAAAAAAAAACGTCCCCTTTTAGGGGGGTTTGTTTACATTGAATTTAACCCTTTTACTGCTGAAAAAGAGTAATAATACCGTTCAATTCTATTTAGCAGCAAAAGGATTTTCTATATAAAATACTGGCCTTAAAAACACAACTCATGATGGTTGTACATGTTACATGATGGCCTTACATGTTACATGTTGTGTTGTCATTGTATTCTGGCCAGGAGCACACAAAAAAATTATAACTGTGAACGAGGGGGTTGTCCATGAATTGCAAAATGTCCCTTATCCCAGAACTGTGCAGGAGAACTATTTATAGCCTTATTTTTGGAAGCCACTTTCTGGAATATTTGTGTGTGTGTGTAGCCGTGTCCTTGAGTTCCCTTTTGGCTTGCAAGTGGATTGTTATCTAAACCTAGTCTTGATTATATAGTCTGCAGCTGGATGTCCTGGGCTCGCCCTGGGATTATTCTTTACATTTATGGGGTACAGCCCTTTTGCCCTGTCTTGTTTTGCAGTATGTGCATGTGGAAATGCTTTGGAAGCCGTCGATTCCTGCCAGATATGGTACACTGTTTGCTGGACGGGAAAACTGCAGCTTCTTTAGTTTTTTCCAGGAAAATACAAATGTTATGTTTGCAGTAGCAAAGTGCACTCTGACTACAGCCTAGAATATCTAGCTGTGGCCAACAAAAAGTATAATGTCACAATGGAGTTAAGATGTTGTAGGTTTTCTAGTACAAATAGCTGAACAGAGCATCACAAGCCATGCCTAGGGATGAAGGGGTTAAAAGTAAATGATTGTTTGGCCAGATCCATTGTTGTGTCCAGTGGTTGCCTTAATCCCAGGTGATGTCTGCTGGAACAGTTAAGAAGACCCCTTAGGAAGTGTTCATAATTTGTCGTGTTGAGGAAAGAGTTGGTGGCAGCGGTGGGATTCTCCATATGTCTCAGATATGAATTTAATGTGACTGTAGATGGTTATGTCCATTCCCTGCTAGGAACATGGATGAACATTTTCTCTAGCTTAGTGTTTCCCAACACTCCCCTCGTGCACCATGATTTAGGTTTAACATTGTGTGAACAGTTGAGGCACTGAGGCTTCATGGCCTGTTGAATACTAATAGCCTGTTAAACCTAAATTCTGGTCTGTCTACGGGTGCACGAGGAGCACCTGGATTTTTTAATGGGGTGAAACTATTCAAATGGAAAATGATACATTTTTTAAATAGTGCATTACATAAAAACATAAAAGTTTTGTCGCAAACTGTGTTAAAATATGTTTTTTTTAAGTGGCTTTTTATCTAATGTTCATTATAATAGACACTGCTAGATATTTGGTGTCTATAAGCAGTGAGCATGTTGTCTCTGATCTCCTTGGTCTTTCTGGTGTAATAAAACTATATAAGATGCCACTTAAAAAAAAAAGCATAAACATTGACAAGTAGGTGGAGGCAACATGATAAAGTATGTTTATTTTAAATTAAAACATATTAATTTCCCCCCAGTACCTCTTTATTTTACCACTTTATGTGTTTAATTCATAGACTGCACAGAAGATGTAAATGTTTGTACACAATCTTATATCGGAGTGATACAATCTTATATCGGAGTGATACAATCTTATATCGGAGTGATACAAAAAGTTGCGAGGCGAACTGCGCATATATTTAATGCCACATATATGACCAATTAATACAAAACTCATTGGTTATATTTGGTCACTGGAAAGTGAAGGACAAAGTATGTCAAGAAGCAGAGGATTCTGGATGTGAGTTTATGTTGCACACGGTTGGGTCTGGTCGGTGCCCACAGACACCTGGGAGCGAGTCCTCTCGGCTGTGGCGCCAATAAGGAGTTGATAGGAAAGCTGGTGTTGTCTAAATGGATTAATAGTGTGGGCTGGTCAACTGGAGGTTAATTATGATAATATTGTAAAGTACAAATAAAACTATCAATTTGCTATTGAAAGTTATAAAAAATGTAAATAAGTGATAGAAAAACTGCATTGAATTTACTAAATTTTGGCTGTAAATCAACCAAAGAAATCCACCCAAGTGACTGGTCATTTATCATCTCCTAATTACCTCATGGCTGATGACCTCCCTGGATTAATGGCTTCCTATTGCATATGATACCTCAGAATCCAAATACAAAAGGAAGTCATTAATGAGGTAATTAGATTCTGATAACAAGACCAGTCTGTATAGTTGAGAGGCAGCCAAAATATAGTAAATTTAGAGGTGTTTTTCTGTTATTAAATTATATATGTTTTTTTCAAATATTTCTATTTTGTTGGTACTTTATTATCCTACAAAACTGGGACCTGTGGTCCATTAACCCCTTTATCCCTGAGGCTGAGCAATGATCTCTTCCCATATACCGTGGCATGGCTTTGCAGGCTTTATATATGTGTATATTCCACGTGACATGTTTATACCCCATTCCCGTGTGCGTGTGCGTGTGCGAGAGGCGCTGTAGTATATTTATATTATGGAATTTAAGGGAGATTTTACTGAAAAAACATCTATCTACAGGGACACTATCATGAGAAGAAGCACTTAATTACCTGATAGTACTCGCTGTACTGAACCCTTTGTTACAATGTTTTGTGTATTTGTGATATACAACAAGCTGAGTGTAAACCCACTAGTGCCAAACAATGGGGCAGATTTACTAAGCATTGCCGCAAGAATGAGCTTGTATGGGTCTTCCCTCTGCAGCTCATGAAGACACAGACTTTGCTGTGGCACATACTAATCAATCAGTGCCCCCCCCCCCTCCCCCATATTTTTGTTCTGAACAGAGGGATAAAGTTATTGTAAATGTAAATGACTAGTTATTAATGTATCTGTAATTCTTCATCATATACATTGTAACAATGTATCAGATACATTGTATCATCTCCCTGCACTGTGCGTTAAGCTTCAATCCAATGCGTACAACACAGCATTGTGGGAAATATTTTACTCTGTCACTGCCAGTAATAATATTATATAAAAATCATGTATAATTTAGATTTTTCCCGTGTACCGGTATAACGTTTAATTAATTCATTAATTAGTGGAATTATGATTCAACTTTTGTCTCACTGCCTATAGAGATGGCTACACTAATTAGTGGACCACTGTACAGTGACAAAATATATATGTTTGAACATTTTTAATTTGGCTGAAAATAATAATAAATCTACTCTTTAATAAGAGAAATTAGATCAAACTATCTAACAAATCCCCCCTTCACTCTCTCTCTCCCCCCCACCCCTCTTTTTACTATTAGATTAAAAAACACATCCCTCAAATTTAAGCTCGTAGGACGTGATGATAAAAGATGGAATTTTCTACACAAGTTATCAAAAATTCTGATTTTTTCTAAAAAAACGTCCTTGGCTCGCGCGGCTCCTCGTGTTGATCGTCTGTTACAAGCTTCACAAACAAGTGCAGTTTTGCTTGAACTACTCTGTCCCTTTAATGATATGGAGAGAACATTCAGCACATTAATCTAGATAACGAGTACTGTATAACGAGACTATAAGGTAATTAAGCTCTAATTTGAGACACAGTAAAGGTTCCAAATATGGTATAATATAAAACTATAAGTAATTGCAAGGACTTTATTAATTGACTGTTAATTAAAAATGCACTTTTCCTGCATTAAACAATAAAAGCAATAATCAGCTGTCAGTCAGGCTCTCTAATACACCTTGTTAATTAAAGATCATTACCAATAATTACTGATAATCCCCTTAGGGTTTAGATATATTGTCTACAGTTAATGTCAACTAAAAAACAGAACAATGGGCATGACTGGGTCTGAGCGTGCCCACTTGAACTGAAGACAATAGACCCAGAGCCTCAGCAAGTATTGGCAGCTAACAATAGATTATAATCTGTGTTTATAGGTAGGTGGATCAGAAAGGATGAATATATGCATATTTTAATGTTAAGTTACTGTAGGAAAATACAATATTTTTAAATAAAATGTATAAATCTATGTTGGTGGGTAAAATCAAGGCACCCACCATTTTTTTTAATAAATGAAGGGGCATTTTTTTGCAGCACATCACCCTCCCCCATCCCAAATGCAGGGCCGTCTCAATTGGGGGGGGGGGTAGAGGGGGGCGGTAGGCGGCTGTAGTTTATAGATTTTTTTTCACATTTTTATTTAAATTGATTTAAAAAATCATGCTCCCCTCAAAGAGAAGCACCCTTAGGCAAGTGCCTAATTCGCCTAATGGAAAATCCGGCCATGGATATAATGCACTATTTCTTGCTAGTTTACTTTACGAAAATGCATTTCATAAAAAGTACTTATTACCTATAATTTCATATTATACCATAAGTGGACCCTCTTCTGGGTCACGACCTCTAGCTGTCCCCCTGGACATTAACCCCTTTCCAACCAATCTCTATGTTTGTGTGTATATCGGGTGGGTTCATAAAGGGACAATCTTAGCATTACTATTGTTTACCCATATACTGAATTTTGAACAATTTTGCTTGCAGATAACTATTTATACCCAGTATTACTTGACATAGCGTATCTTTTTTTTTTTTTTTTTAGTAGTACAATATGTGTGTATTTTTTGGGGAAAAAAACCTAGATGTTAAATTTTATTTGGAATTATCTACATTGAATTCTTTATTATTTTGAATTCTCTGATAAAGGAACACTTTGCAATATTGTTTTATTTTGTATATATTTGGGGGCCTTTCAAGTATTAGAAATTTGCATTTTTTTCTGTTTTTTTTTTTTTTGTGTTTTAAAGGGCCTTTTATGTCTCTATTCAGAACACTAATAAAAGTGATTTTTTATTTCTTACCTATTTTACAAATTAGGATTTATCCTATAGGAAATATTTATGGAAGGATATTTGTGTTGTTCTTGTGTCTGTATAAAGTACGTAACCGAGCTTCAATGAGATGAACATATTATCTGCATAAAGTATTATATTAAAGTTGGTACATAATTTCTAAAAAAAAAAAAAAAACCCAGATCTTTTACATAAATGTAAGCCATAATGTGTTTTTTTTTATTATTAAATGCATATTACTTTTCATGCTAATGAATGAAAATCTCACCACGATTTAACCCTTTGCTGACTGAGGCGTTACAGCCGGCAGAGAGGTACTCATTTATTCTTTGTGCGTGTAACCCCTTCACTGCTGGAGTGCAGACCGCTCAGCATTAAAGGGATGATGCTATATTGATATGCTTGTGAATTTTATTTAAGTGTTTTATCATGGAAAAGTATTAGCTCTTAAAGGGAATCCTCGCCTTGTATGTTTATTTTGCGAGTTTTTTTAAATGTTATTAATATTGTTGGTTAATAATTATGTAGGAGGTTTTAATATTAGAGTATTTGCTTTGTATCAATATAGTAATAAGGCGTTGTCTCTTTAACTGGCTTCAACTGTCTGTATAACTGGACTCAAGAGACACATATATATATATATATATATATATATATATATATATATATATATACATATGTCTCTTGAATACATACAATGTGTTACACTACACTGTTTGTATGGAGCTTGCCACCTCTAGGACAGGATGCCTTCATAGGAATGAACACAGTCCATTTGGCACCTCTATGACTGGATTGACAGAGAAAGACTTATACTTCCTTAACTGGATGGCACTGGGTGAAGGAACCATAGGGTTGGCATGGATTTGACTCGCAAAACCTGGACAGGATTGAAGAATATTGTTTACCGATTTGTTTATATCAGAATCCCTTTTATAACTGGTCTATATTACTTTTCTCAGAATATTCTTACTCTAGAGCTAGCTAAGGTCTTCAAAATGGTGCCATGTTCTTGAGAGTTGTGTTCCATAACATCTTGATGATCATGTACTGTGCCACTTATTCTGCCAAAATAGATGGTAAGCTCCAAAGGCACCCTGGCAACCTGTCGCCTAAGAGCAAGAACATCCAACCATCCCATGATTCATTCGCCCGAGCCATTATACTGGGAATTGCCCACATAGGCTCATACATTATTGGCTGATTGTAGACAATTGGTGGAGAGCACCACATCTCCCTGTTCCTTTAAGTTCCAAGACTAGAGTATAAGCTCTTTGAACAAGAGGTTTGCAGAGTAGACCCTCACAACTTAAGTAATTACTGTCCATTTCTGTTACTTACAGCACAATATCAAGCACTAAACGAAGCCTAAACATTGTATTTTGTATCAGAGACTGTCGCCTGTAGACATTAGGCACCATATCTCATGTATGTTTTTATGCTGACCCTGTGGTCATATTGTATTATTATGTATAGATTGGATTAAACTGTTACTGGGTAACCATATGTAGAGCTAAACAGGATGGGCAGACCCTGACACCCTAAGGAGGGGTCTGGTCCCATATTGGCATTCCGACTTGTGCCTTAAAAGCTTTTTGCCTTCTGTAGTGATGGAGTATGTTAACGATGAATTAAAACTTTGCAAAAACAGGTGTTTTATTCTTTTTGTTGTTGTTGTGTATATGTGTAATATATATATATATATATATGTGTGTGTGTGTGTTTATGTGCATGTGTTATTCATCTTTACCAATATTTTCTGTTGCATTATTTACAAGGGGGCAGTAAAGCATGATGAGAAGAATAAATACAATGAGAGAACAAATATAACACACTAGTAACTTGCTCGCCATAAATGACGGTTATCATGTGTTATGTTCATTTGTCTGTGCCGTCTCTCTCTCTCTCTCTCTCTCTGCTCTCATTCCCTACCTCCCTCTCTCCCACCCTCTCTCTACCTCCCTCTCTATCTCTCTTCCTCCCTCTGCCACTTTCTCTGCCTCCTTCCCTCTCTCTCTGCCTCCCTCCCTTCCTCTCTGCCTCCCTTCCTCTCTCTACCTCCCTCCCTTCCTCTCTGCCTCCCTCCCTTCCTCTCTGCTTTCCTCCCTCCCTTCCTCTCTGCTTTCCTCTCTCCCCTCCCTCCCTCCCTCTCTGCCTCCCTCCCTTCATCTCTGCCTCCCTCCCTCTCTCTCTGCTTTCCTCTCTCCCCTCCCTCCCTCTCTCTCTGCCGCCCTCCCTCTCTCTTTCCCCCTCAATCTCTCTCCCCCCCCCCCCAACGCAGCGCATGTGCATTGCAACGGCTGCTCATCGCATGCGCAGTTGCGCGATTCCCCCTTGTCTCCCCACAATCAGCATGTGAGTAACTCCTCTAGCAAATGTTACTCTCATCTGATAACTATTCTAGTGGATACAGGAATATGGTGAATTAAAAGTAAAAATTTTACATTTATTTTATTTATAGATATTAAAAAGAACACTACTATTAAAATACAAATTGTTAGTATAGGATTGTAACTTCATACGCCTAGAGGTAGGATTATAGAAGGGGATACCTCCTATCTGGAAGGCTTAACTAGGGAATGCAAAGATAATACAATAAAACACTGAGACTAAGTTCTTGCAAAATAAAGGTGAGGTTCCTGTTCCAGAGAGCTTACAGTCTAGCCTGAGTGTGACAGGAGGGTGAGAGACATACATGATGGGCAATGGCTGTACCCAGAGGAGGTGGCTCTCTGTTGTGGGGTTTGAGCAAAGATCTATGTGATAAATAATATATGAGGTTAAATAAAATGTTTGTTGATGACATGGATGAGCTATGAAAAAAAGAATCACATATATAGTTGTGAGCATGCGAGTTGTTGCTAACGCTTGGCAAGGGCCGCGGCTCGCGCAGCAGGCCTGCGGCCCTCGCGAAGCAAAGGCCGCAGTTGCTGGCAAGGAGCGCCCCTCGCAAAATTTACGTTGTTACGCAAGGAAAATACGAGACACGTTACGACCCATTACGACCTCACAAAAATCGTCCGCAACACGCGCACATCAAAACATGAAAAATACAACAAATACATAAAAAGCTTACTTACAGGAAGATGGAGCATCCAGGACCTCGAAAACTAAAGTTACACCTCAATTTAACTCAAATGAAAAGAGTTTGGACACTACAAAATTCTCTAAGCGAGAGAAAAAATGGCCGCCGAAAAAAAACGAAAACGAGGCTACAGCAGTCTAAAGACGCAAAACACCACCCAAACACATAAAGATTTGCCAAAAAACAACCCGCGCAACCCCAAAAACATTACAAACACAATAAATACAAACAACAAACACTTAAAAAGCTTACCCACAGCAAGGGGGGCACCCAGGACCTCTGCAAGTGAAGTTACACCTCCATTTAAGCACAAATTTCGGAGTTTACAGACCCGAAAATCACCTAAGCAAGAGAAAAAATGGCCGCCGAACAAAACAAAAACGAGGCTAAAGGTCCCTAAACACGCAAAACACCACCAAACAGCTACGGATATTCCGAAAAAGTCGCACGACATAGAAAACGAAGGACGCTAATTCAGCCACATTATATACACCAAACACCATTAGCTCACTTACAATTTCATTGCCGTCATTTTTTGTCGGGCAATTCACTAGTAATAATAATAATACTGAGCGGACGTTTCAAACCTATGTGTCACATTGGAAGAACATCAGTCACACTCAGTGGTAAGATAAACAACAACAAACAACAATAGTTCGCTAATATATAGTAAAGATCTTGTTTATATGATTCCCAACATAAACAGATGCACCACCATGTATATGCCCTCCATAATCCTGCTGCCAGTTAGCCCAGTCTCAGGCCCTCTACCTGGGGAATATTCCCAGAATATAACCCTCCTCTTGGCACAGTGTGTGGCCGGCACACTGACCCTTTATTTATAATCCCATACCTGCCCTTCCTGTCCCTCCTGTGGGGAGGACTCATTCACTGCCAGAGGGAATACGGCTCTGCCTCACAACTAAATGCGAATACGGAGCAGACACTTTCCAAGAATAGTCCCAGATGACACGGTCTGGTACAGAGGTCACTCAGTAAGATGACCTTGTAGTACAAAGGTATCAATGGCTAGTTTACTCACTGACCCTACTGGACAGCCAACCTCACTGGATTCACTAATCCGTGTTCTCAGTGGTATCTCCAAGAGTCGGTTTATAATATTATCAAATGTAGTCAAAATATTCCAAGTTATAGTGATATGGAAGGTCCCTGGGTGTTACTGGGTATATAATATTCCTGGGTATCTATTTACTTTTATGTACTTTATTTTATAAAGAAATGCTTATAAGCTCTGGTTGTACTGTCTAAAATCATACAGATAGTGCCTGTATGGGTCTACCCTGCGCAGCTCATGAACTCTGCTGTACTTGCTGTGTAGTGTCTCATACTAACCAATCAGTGGCCATCACTCAAATTCTGCTGAGACATGGTTCCTGATAGGCTAAGACACTACACTGCACATCCAGCTCTTCAGAGTCAGTGCCTGCATACGCTGCAGTGGGCAGACCCATGGAGAGACTATTTGTTTGATTTTAAAACCGAGTTTATAAGCACTTCTTAATAATATAAAATATATAAAAGTAAATAGATACACAGTATCATCCAGGAACCTTCCATGTCCCTATATCTTCCAGCTGCTACCATAATTATTGATCTAACTACTTACAAGCAGAGGAATAATAATGAGAAAAAATGAGACCGACTAAGGGTGGAGAGCAAAAAAGTAACAAGAGATCTACCAGTTGTCCGGTATTAACTTTGTATGTAAAAAAAAAAAAAAAAAAAAAAGTGACAGATACATAAACATTTAGAATCAACTTTAATAATAATATGGGACAAAATAATGTGAAAAAGTTCAGTATAAGCCAGGACTATATGAAAAAAGCAAAAAGGAACCAAACTGATAAAAGTCTCACATCCCTAGTCAGGGACACGATTTGGAAAAAGATATCTAAAAGAAAAAAGGATGAATGGTGAGAAGGCAAGCAGTGAGCCTTAGTGATGATGTGCCTCGTGGCTTAGTGCATCTGGCCCAAACAACCTGTTGGCTTCTACTTCTGAGACTATTACTGAATATCCACCTTCGGGACGGATGTCGATCTTGGATTTGGCAGTTTTCAAATGTCTAGTCCTGGTGGTCTGGTCACTCACGTCTGCTTCTAGAGCTAATCTAAATATGGCGCCAGTTATCTGGAACCTGGAGCTCATGTAAACAGCCGGCTTCCCATAATCCACATATCACTGGTTATTGTGGCTGAATCCAAACACTCATCCCCCGCACCTCTCCCACACTCTATATCAGGCAGCTCGCTGGGTGCCAGAATCCAACGGTCCATAATAATAATCCCAGCTCTCAGACTCTCTGCTTTTTTTCAGTCATCTTACTGATCTTTCTTCCCTCTCAGTGTGTCTCTCCCTCCTCGCTCATATTTCCCTGTGTCCCTCTTATCCCCTCATCCAGGCTGGATTAAGACCTTTATAGGCCCTAACACTTAAAAGATGGTGGTGCCTCCATATATATACGGTAACCAATTCAACATACAAACAGTAATAAGCTGTTACAATATATAGCATTAACTTTTTATTATTATTGTGTATATATATATATATATATATATACATATATATATATATATATATATATATATATATATATATATATATACTAGCGACTTGCCGGTCCAAAAATGATGGCAATAAAATTTGAAGCCTGGCAATGCTGTTTGCCACACATTACGAGGCTCCCCCCCCCCCCTCTTCCCACCCCTGTGTCTCCCCCCCCGTCTCCCTCCCCTGTGTCTCTTTCCCCCCTCTCCCTCCCCTGTGTCTCCTTCCTCCATCTCCCTCCACTTAGTCTCTTTCCCCCTCCCACCCCTGTGTCTCCCCCCTCTCCTTCCCCTGTGTCTCTCCCCCCTCTCAATCCCCTTTGTCTCCTTCACCCTCTCCCTCCCCGGTACCTCCTTCCCACCTCTCCCTGCCCTGTGTCTCCTTCCCCCATCTCCCTCCCCTGTGTCTTCTTTCACCCTTCCCTGTGTCTCCTTTCCCCCTCCCTCCCCTGTGTCTCTTTGTGACTTACACCGTGCATTGCACATGCGCAACTCGCAACTTGCGAGTTATAGTTGTAGTAATTGCGAGTTTGTCGTAACTTTTAACATAGCGTTACCGACAAACTCGCAATTACACTTATATGTAATGTCATTTTTTTATTTATTGTGGGAACCCCTTATTGTGGAACCTGGTTCAGCCGCAACAATATATGTGTGTATATATATATAGATACTGAATGACTAAACAACATCAATATATATATATATATATATATATATATATATATATATATGTGTGTATATATTTATTTGTTGAATAATTCATGTATAGTTGAAGGAGTCTTTGGCCTCTCCAGCAGTGAATAACTTGAGTGTCCTAAACACTAACAGCTGTTTGTTCCTCACACCCCGAGTGTCCAAGAGATGGGAGCGGCTCTGACTGGGAGGCGTGTGCAAAAACCACTTCCTCTGCTGACCAGGACACAAAGTTTACAAATCTGCTCCCCCTCTCAGTAAATGAGCTGAGCCAAAATACAGGAAATGACAGTAGGGAATAGTGAGCAAAGGTGCAACCATGTGAGGGTCATGGGGGGGGGGCACATAATAAACTATAGAATCTAATTATATGTTGATACATTGTGAACATTATTTGCATGTCACTACCCAGAATCCACAGCGGCAGTGGGAATTCGCTTCACTGTGTAATTCTTGGTAAATATGGTTTCCTGACGTGTTTCAGGCACGTAGCTGGACTCACAATTACTTTTTCTTTCCATGGTCTGCAAATTAAAACATTTAAAATGATATACACTTCAATGTATTACTAATTGTCATCTAACTTGTCAAGGAATGAGGACGTTACTTATCTTACTGAACAATAATAGTTATAAATTGAGTGTCACATTTGGTGGATATTTCCAAGACAAGCCAAGACAACATGGCAAATCCCCAAGCAGCCACTGCAGGTTCCCACCAGTAACAATGCTGTCTTTGTAGTGGGTCTGTGCCCTACACCTGTCCCTGCGCCTCCAGCCTGACACTATCCAGCTTCAGTCTGAGGTTGATGTTTCCAGCACAGCTGCTTCCTAAATCCATTCTATAGTTTGGGATTAAAGTGCATGATGTGTCCGTCCTGCCGAGCATCGGAGGGTGGGGGGATCGGGATACAAACAACAAGGCAGCGCAGGAATCCCGAAGGGAAGCAAACTATGTGCAGTGCAGGCAAAACAGGGACCTTGAATAAATCCACACACTATACATATATTGTTGTTGTTTAGTTGTTCAGTCATATCCGACTCTCCATGACCCTATGGACCACAAAAAAACAAAATAGAGGTGCTCAATCGGAGAACAAACTAACCTTAATAGGACAAGATAACCCACTCTGAGAGCGGCCTCTTTTAGCCACTTGTGCCCTTCACAGGCAGAAATATCCTGTAGTATATCAGTCTGGTCCAGCCCTGAAATACCAGGCAATTCTATCCTGAAAAGGAGAAACCGCAAACACCAGACATACATTTCGACCTTCATTGGGCCTCGTCAGTGAGGTGTAGCACTGTGAGGGAAGGGGTCCATGTCTGCATTCCCCTATCACCCATAAGGACACTATTCCCCAAGGGTCATTTGAATAAACAAAAAAACAAAATAGAGGTGCTCAATCAGAGAACAAACTAACCTTAATAGGACATGAAAACCCACTCTGAGAGCGGCCTCTTTTAGCCCACTTGTGCCCTTCACAGGGAGAAATATCCTGTAGTATATCAGTCTGGTCTTGCTCAGAGAGTGATCCAGCCCCGAAATACCAGGCAATTCTACCCTGAACTGGAGAAACAGAGCAACAAAGAGGATGCTCTCAGGATGGATTATCATGTCCACAGAGCTAACCTATTAAGGTTAGTTTATTCTCTGATTGAGTGCCTCTATTTTGTTTTTTTGTTTATTCAAATGACCCTTAGGGATTAGTCTCCCTAATGGTGATAGGGGACTCCAGACGTGGACCCCTTTCTCACTGAGCCTTACGGAGTTCAGCTACACCTCACTGATGAGGCCCATAGAGGCCGAAACGTACGTTTGGGGTTTGCTGTTTCTCCTCCTCAGGGTAAAATTGCCTGGTATTTCAGGGCTGGATCCTCTAGTGAGTAGCCCAGACTGATATACTACAGGATATTTCTCCCTGTGAAAGGCACAAGTGAGCTTAAAGAGGTTGCCCTCAGAGGGTTATCATGTCCATAGAACCTATTAAGGTTAGTTCGTTCTCTGATTGAGCACCTCTATTTATTTTATTTTTTCACCCTCACCCCAACACTCACCCTAACAGTGTTGACTCTATTATATGGCACTGGAATATCAGCAGCGCCATCTAGCGGATGGTCACCGCCACTGCCGCTGCCTTGTGCTGCCCTACCTTAAGATGATAGGTTACGTCCCCAGACCCTCTTACTAAGAGTGTGCTCTCCCCCCGCCCTCATTAGGGCGTTTCTGCCTCCACCTAACAGGAGTAGTACACACATGCAGTCATCATCGCCCGCGATTATTTCCACAATAAATAAGAAACTTCACAAACTTCTTGTGCTGGATTCCTATAAAAGTCCAAGATGTTTAATGACTCCGGGGAAATCAGAGAATGACGTGAGAGGGGCAGAAGTATCCCAAAAATCTGACTCTGGAAGAGCAGTTATTTAACTAGTAAATCAATGTAATTATTCTCATATGATGCGTGCAAGCCCAGCACACAAAGCTGCATCCCCTAGAGAGCTTCTAGCTGCACATTCCACTTTATATAGCTCAGCTGATAGAAATAGTGATAAGATTTACATGGACGCAGCAGGGGGCCGGCAGACCCCTGGTGGGGGGTTATTAACGTTTATTTATAAAGTGCCAACATTTTACATAGTACTATAAACAGCTGTACTGTACAGTGAAATGTGTAAGTATGTATAGTAAGTATGTGTGTAAGTATGTATATAAAAAGATATATGGCTTCCCATAATGCAGTGCAATAACGGTATTTCTGGGAATTCTGAGTAGAAGATACGTTTTTTAAACTTATTTTTAGACATTAAATTGTGAACACAAATTTACTATTTATTTACTGTACTCTGTCCGGTGGATGCTTCTATAACACTTTTGCTCACCATAAGCTAAATGATGTGGTTAATAACCTTCCCACAAATCTATAGCAGAGTCAGGAACCAGCCCCACACTGATTGAAATAGCTGCCTGTGGGTAGGGCTCCTAGCTGTGCATAGTCTATCCTATGTTGTGCTTTAAAGCTGCGTTATACAATGAACATAGGCCTAAAAGGAGCCATATCAAAAGTGTTATTAGACTAAAGAGTAATAATGTATAGTGGACTCATTTGCATGTCCCCGCCCAGTTTCCCAGAGTATAGCAGAATTCTGAGCAGTGTAATGTGAACACAAATGTACTATTTATTTACTACTAATGACTTGCCCGTCAAAAATTACAGGGCAATAAAATGTGAAGCCTGGCAATGCTGTTTGCCACACAGTGTAAAGCTTTTTCTACTCTGAGGACCTTCGGCGCTCATTGCGAGCTTCTCCTCTCGTTTACTTTTGCTCCTCTGAGCACCTTCAACGCTCATCACAAAGACAGATATATATATATATATTTTGTTAACTAATAATTAATTAATTAGTTACTTAATAAATTAATATACCTTACCTATTTGTATTTGATATATCCAGCAATCAGTAGCCTGAAGAGCTAACAATCTGTTTTTATTTTCCTGCAGCATATAATGTCCAGTGGGACTGTTGCTGACCTGAAGAGAAAGTGTCATCAATGTCCCAACTGTGCATTAGAAATAGGCTGCGTGCGCGAGGGCAAACCGTTGCTTTAGTTGTGTAAAGCGCTACTTTAGATTTGGAATGTTATTAGTTGCAAGTTAGTATTGTAAAGTGGCGCTGTTTGTCTATGTGTTACGCGGTTCGCGAGCATTTTCCGTCATTTGTAATAGAGTATTTTGTACCTCGTACGTTCCTATGTGAAAGTGCTACGCAGTTGGCGTTGTTTTGCACGGTCTGGGGTCGTGGAACCTCGTTTTCATTTTTTCCGGACGCCATTTTTTTTCTCACTTAGGTCGATTTTCGAGTGACAAAACTCGGCCAGATCGACTTAAAATTTCGTTCCACCTCATTCCTAGATGTCCTGGCTGTCCCCCCGTGCTGTGTGTGATGTTTTTGTTGTATTTTAATTTTTTAGTTTTTTATGTGTTTTTTGGTTCGGCTGTTAATTTAGTATTTTTCGCGGTTGGCGTTGTTTTGCGCAGTCCGGAGTCCTGTAGCATTGTTTTCATTTTTTTGGAGCAAA
Organism: Discoglossus pictus; assembly: GCA_027410445.1. Lineage (NCBI taxonomy): Eukaryota > Metazoa > Chordata > Amphibia > Anura > Alytidae > Discoglossus > Discoglossus pictus. The sequence goes on along the minus strand of CM050171.1, from coordinate 6,547,852 downwards.
TTTTTTTTCTTCCACCTCACTCCCAGACGTCCTGGCTGTGTGTGATGTTTTTGTTGTTTTATTTTTTTGTATCTTGTGTGTTTTTAGTGTTTTTTGGTTTGCGCGGCTCGGCTGTTAACTTTGGATTTTTCCTATCTCGTACTTTTTTTTCTAAGTCCCGCATCTCGTATTAATTTTTTTCTAAGTCCCGGTCTCCTAATGTTTTTTTTCTAAGTCCCGCGTTGGTCAACGGCTTGCAGCCTAAGGTGATCCCGCTTTTACTAAGTGTTTGGTGGCTAAGTCCCGCGTGTTTCATTGCCTTCACTGCTCGCTTCACAAGGCTCACAGGCTGCTGTTTAAGTGTCACGAATGTGCACAGTGTGTAGTGTGTAGTGTGCGTGTGCGAGGCAAATCCATTAGAGTAGCTGTGCACTTCCGGATTGTGTAAGTTAGTGTTGTAAAATGGAGCCTAATGTGTGGTACGCGGCTGTCGCTGATTTAGCGTCTTTCATTTCGGATGTCGTCCAACTTTTTCAGAATATCCGTATGTGTTTGGTGGTGTTTTGCGTGTTTAGGGTCCTGTAGCCACGTTTTCGTTTTGTTCGGCGGCCATTTTTTCTCTCGCTTAGGTGATTTTCGTGTCTCTAAACTCTGTAATTTGGACTTAAATGGAGGTGTAACTTCCCTTGCAGAGGTCCTGGGTGCCCCCTTGCTGTGAGTAAGCTTTGTATGTGTTTGTTGTTTGTATTTATTGTGTTTGTAATGTTTTTGGGGTTGCGCGGGTTGCGTCCTTGTTTTCGGATCTCATATGTCTTTTTTGGGAAATCCGTAGGTGTTTGGTGGTGTTTTGCGTCTTAATAGTCCTGTAGCCTCGTTTTCGTTTTTTTCGGCTGCCATTTTTTCTCTCGCTTAGGTTTTTTTTGAGTATCTAAACTCTTTTATTCCAAGTAAAATCGAGGTGTAAATTCAGCTTTTTATGTATTTGTTGTGTGTATTTATTGTGTTTTTCATGTTTTCATGTGCGCGGGTTTCGGACGATTTTTGCGAGGTCGTAATGGGTCGTAACGTGTCTCGTATTTTGCTTCCATAACTACGTAAATTTTGCGAGGTCCGCAGTTGCTGGCAAGGAGCGCCTTTGGCGCTCCATGCCAACAACTGCGGCCCTCGCTTTGCGAGCCCACAGTGTTAGCAACAACCCGCATGCTCACAACTATATATGTGATATACTGTATATATACTTAAAGAATGTTATCTTGCATTGTCTGTGATGTCTCTCTCTGTACTGTCTCTCTCTGTGTTATCTCTATGCTTTCTGTCTCTGTGCTGTCTCCCTCCGTTCGGTCTCTGAGGTTAGCATTGGTGGCTGTTATGCCACTTGCTATGGTGTGTGGCGTTTTGCTGGTTCGCTCTCACTCTTTGCTGCCTGTCTCTCTACCTCTATGTTGTCTGTCTGTGTGTGGTCTGTGTGCTGTCTCTCTCTGTGCCGTGTGTCTCTTTCTCAGATTTGTAATGGGGGTGGTTATGCCCCTGCTGTGGTGTGTGTCAGCATGTTCTCGCTCTCTGTGATGTGTTCTGGTTCTCTCTCTCTGTGCTCTGTCTCTCTTTGTGTTGTCTCTCTATGTGCTGTCTGTGCTGGCCCTCTCAGTTCTGTCTCTCTCTGTGCTGCCTCTCTCTGTGCTGTGTCTCTCTGTGCTGTGTCTCTCTGTGCTGTCTCTCTCTCTCTGTGCTGTCTCTCTCTCTGTGCTGTCTCACTCTCTGTGCTGTCTCACTCTCTGTGCTGTCTCTCTCTGTTCTGTCTCTCTCGGTGCTCTGTCTCTCTCTGTGCTCTGTCTCTCTCTGTGCTGCCTCTCTCTGTGCTGTGTCTCTCTGTGCTGTGTCTCTCTGTGCTGTCTCTCTCTCTGTGTGCTGTCTCTCTCTCTGTGCTGTCTCTCTCTCTGTGCTGTCTCACTCTCTGTGCTGTCTCACTCTCTGTGTTGTCTCTCTCTGTTCTGTCTCTCTCGGTGCTCTGTCTCTCTCTGTGCTGTCTCTCTCTGTGCTGTATTATGACGGTGGGACGAGGGAGACAGTGGGAAGGGGGGAGGGAGGGAGAGAGTGGGACAGACACAGAACATAGGGAGAGACACAGAGGAGAGAAAATTATATGATACCATCAACAGAGTTATACACTTTAAAAATAAGTGGCTTAAGGCACTTCCCCTAAAATATATAACGAGCTGCGACACCAAGTGGCACTAATTAGAATCCAGTGTGCAGATTGTGACAGGAATTTATATATAAAAAAGGAATAAATGAAATGTAAAATTTAGCAGCTTTGATGTTCTATATATAAACACACACACACACACACATATACACACACACACACACACACACATATACACACACACACACACATATATACACATATACACACACACATATACACACACACACACACATATAAACACACACACATATATACACACAAACGCAAACATATAAGACACAATATCCAGACACAATTTAGACATTAGAATTAATTGCACAGCCGTCTCAAGCTTGTAAATCTGCAATAAAAAAATCATTTAATCTCCGTGTTATATCAATCTCGGTAATCAAGGAGTTAATACATATCAGGCCACCCACATGGACTAAAACAGTATCGTCAATTATTTTTATTATTTTGCACATTGCCAGATCGCACATCGGACCCTCAACGCTAATTGATTGACATGTAACCTCCATGTTTTACTGACATCATGATGATGGTCTCATTTTCTATTGGCTGTTTCTAAATCTGTAGTTACGGGCTTGCTTAATTGATCACGCTCTGAAATGCTACATACGATTGCATGGTTTACGGTTTCGGCTTTCGCCCCCTAACTTGCGGGCTTGTTCAATTGAATCGCTCTGTAATTGTAGCAAATTTCATATTAATTAATTAGATACATTGGGCCTTCTTCAATTGCAAGCCCGCAGATTACGTTACACGGGCCGTATGTCCAGGCTTGCAATTGAATAAGGCCCAATGTATCCAATGAGGTCATAACATAGAAGTTCCAACATGGACAACATGTCCAGCTCTCACCCCATCTACAATCCCCCACCCCACTTTTAGATTAGTTTTTTTATTCACAAATCAGTCACATAACATTTAAATTAAAATAAGGTTTTATTGCATTTTACATCACATTTTAATCGCCATAACAAGAAAATATAAATGAATCTGTTACTTTGTATCCAGTTAAACATTTCTCATAATTTCCCTGCAATATAATAAGCACTGTTTAGCAGGTGTTTAATGAGGGTGAGGGGTTTTATTTTACAGAAGACAATCTGGTGTTAGTGCAATTTATACCAGACTTGCAATAAATCAGTTTTTACTTCTCTGAGATCTTTCCTGTTGGCTGGCCATACGCATTGGCAAGCATCGGCCACTAGGTGGCACAGCCAACGTTTCAGTGAATTTCTTGTCAGTGTTAAGCTTATTATCTGCCAGTACCCTTACCCTAACATTCATTCTAATAATTTCGCCTGGAGAGAGACTGAGATCCTGGACTGTTGGTGGCCCCTCTTAGGACCGAGTTGCCCACCACTGTCATTTTGTTTTTTTATTATCAGCCATGGTGGGCTCCCTAGGTTTGAGAATTCCTATTAATTGTGGGGTGATTTTCCTGAGTATATATAAATTCCAAATATAAACCCGTCATCGAGAGGAGGTGGGCAAGTTGCAGGGACAGAAAAAAAGACTTTAAAAAAAATGATTATGTTACAAAAAACACAAAGTGCTCAGGGGTCTCCATATAAATCAGGCCGATGATGACAGATAGGGGTGTTTGCCAAGTGATAAGTTGCAGGTTTCACAAGTTCTTAAAGGGGAAGAGTGAAATCTATCCACAGACAGCTGGAATAAAGTATAGACGTGCAACGTGACCCGGGGCCAGCTGCTAGCCACAGGTGGTGTGCCCCGGCTATCACTGGGTCAAAGGCAAATGGCCACCAGCGTACAGTGGATTTACCTCGTACTTCATCGCTTCCAACCAACCTGAACGTGTAAACATTTAGGGGACATTTTTTCATATCTCACTGGGACTTTAAGAAGTAGGATTGAAGACGGCACCGACTGTATAATGTATAACTGAAATTAATTAGTTACACAGACTTTGTTTATGGTTTTCTAGATGAAATGGTATAGAGTGACTGAGCACTAATTCTTCATATTTACAAAATACTCTGGAAAGAGCTAGAATTGGTACAAACTGAGAATTCTCTGTTTCAAGTATATCAAATTATTATATATACAGTATATAGGCAAGTACTAAAGGAAGGCCATCCAAGAAACCCATTGAGTTTATTCATTTAAACATACCCACAGTCCAAGTTACATTAGGGGGGAGTGACCCACTGGTAGGTAAGTTGGAGAAGTGACCCACTGGTAGGTGAGAGTGACCCACTGGTAGGTAAGTTGGAGAAGTGACCCACTGGTAGGTAAGTTGGAGAAGTGACCCACTGGTAGGTGAGAGTGATCCACTGATAGGTAAGTTGGAGAGGAGAGTGACCCATCGGTAGGTAATTTGGAGAGGAGAGTGACCCACTGGTAGGTAAGTTGGAGAGGAGAGTGACCCATCGGTATGTAATTTGGAGAGGGGAGTGACCGACTGGCAGGTGAGAGTGACCCACTGGCAGGCGAGAGTGACCCACCGGTAGGTAAGTTGCTCAGAGTTTACACGAGGCCTTGACATAAAGTCTGAAGCCTCCTTAGCAAACTTTGAGCTTCCACCATAATAATAAGTGACCCACTGGTAGGTAAGTTGGAGAGTGACACACTGGCAGGTGAGAGTGACCCACTGGTAGGTGAGAGTGACCCACTGGCAGGTAAGTTGGAGAGTGACACACTGGCAGGTGAAAGTGACCCACTGGTAGGTGAGAGTGACCCACTGGTAGGTAAGTTGGAGAGTGACACACTGGCAGGTGAGAGTGACTCACTGGTAGGTAAGTTGGAGAGTGACCCACTGGCAGGTGAGAGTGACCCACTGGTAGGTAAGTTGGAGAGTGACCCACTGGCAGGTGAGAGTGACCCACTGGCAGGTAAGTTGGATAGTGACCCACTGGTAGGTAAGTTGGAGAGTGACCCACTGGCAGGTGAGAGTGACCCACTGGTAGGTAAGTTGGAGAGTGAACTACTGGTTGGTTGAGAGTGACCCACTGGCATGTGAGAGTGAGCCACTGGTAGGTGACAGTGATCCACTGATAGGTAAGTTGGAGAGGAGAGTGACCCACTGGTAGGTAAGTTGGAGAAGTAACCCACTGGTAGGTGAGAGTGATCCACTGGTAGGTAAGTTGGAGAGGAGAGTGACCCATCGGTAGGTAATTTGGAGAGGGGAGTGACCGACCTGGCAGGTGAGAGTGACCCACTGGTAGGTGAGAGTGACCCACTGGCAGGTAAGTTGGAGAGTGACCCACTGGTAGGTAAGTTGGAGAGTGAACTACTGGTTGGTTAAGAGGGACCCACTGGCATGTGAGAGTGACCCACTGGTAGGTAAGTTGGAGAGTGACACACTGGCAGGTGAGAGTGACCCACTGGTAGGTGAGAGTGACCCACTGGCAGGTAATTTGGAGAGTGACCCACTGGCATGTGAGAGTGACCCACTGGTAGGTAAGTTGGAGAGTGACACACTGGCAGGTGAGAGTGACCCACTGGTAGGTGAGAGTGACCCACTGGCAGGTAATTTGGAGAGTGACCCACTGGTAGGTGAGAGTGACCCACTGGTAGGTAAGTTGGAGAGTGACACACTGGCAGGTGAGAGTGACCCACTGGTAGGTGAGAGTGACCCACTGGCAGGTAATTTGGAGAGTGACCCACTGGCATGTGAGAGTGACCCACTGGTAGGTAAGTTGGAGAGTGACACACTGGCAGGTGAGAGTGACCCACTGGTAGGTGAGAGTGATCCACTGGCAGGTAATTTGGAGAGTGACCCACTGGTAGGTGAGAGTGACCCACTGGTAGGTAAGTTGGAGAGTGACACACTGGCAGGTGAGAGTGACCCACTGGTAGGTAAGTTGGAGAGTGACCCACTGGTAGGTAAGTTGGAGAGTGACCCACTGGCAGGTGAGAGTGACCCACTGGTAGGTAAGTTGGAGAGTGAACTACTGGTTGGTTGAGAGTGACCCACTGGCATGTGAGAGTGACCCACTGGTAGGTAAGTTGGAGAGTGACCCACTGGCATGTGAGAGTGACCCACTGGTAGGTAAGTTGGAGAGTGACCCACTGGCAGGCGAGAGTGAGCCACTGGTAGGTGACAGTGATCCACTGATAGGTAAGTTGGAGAGGAGAGTGACCCACTGGTAGGTAAGTTGGAGAAGTGACCCACTGGCATGTGAGAGTGACCCACTGGTAGGTAAGTTGGAGAGTGACCCACTGGCAGGTGAGAGTGACCCACTGGCAGGTGAGAGTAACCCACTGGTAGGTGAGAGTGACCCACTGATAGGTAAGTTGGAGAGAAGAGTGACCCACTGGCAGGCGAGAGTGAACCACTGGTAGGTAAGTTGGAGAGGACAGTGACCCACTGGTAGGTGAGAGTGACCCACTGGCAGGCGAGAGTGACCCACTGGCAGGCGAGAGTGACCCACTGGCAGGTAAGTTGCTCAGAGTTTACACGAGGCCTTGACATAATGTCTGAAGCCTCCTTAGCAAACTATGAGCTTCTACCAGAGACATAATAATAAGCCACAGAGAATTAGACGGAAGATGCTACATAATGAGAAAGAGAGAAACAAATATTCATAACTACATTACAAATGGGAAATCATTAGATATCATATGTGTTTTATGTCCCCGATTTACCACTAGCGGTGCGTCCCTATGTTTACTTAAAGGATATTAGATACTCTTAAAGGACAAGAATTACCTTAAAGATAAAATAAATAAAATGTTTCATATGGTTGCGTTTAGGGTTAGCATTTATAAATGCAGATTTACAATATAAATATATATACAGGGAGTGCAGAATTATTAGGCAAATGAGTATTTTGACCACATCATCCTCTCTATGCATGTTGTCTTACTCCAAGCTGTATAGGCTCGAAAGCCTACTACCAATTAAGCATATTAGGTGATGTGCATCTCTGTAATGAGAAGGGGTGTGGTCTAATGACATCAACACCCTATATCAGGTGTGCATAATTATTAGGCAACTTCCTTTCCTTTGGCAAAATGGGTCAAAAGAAGAACTTGACAGGCTCAGAAAAGTCAAAAATAGTGAGATATCTTGCAGAGGGATGCAGCACTCTTAAAATTGCAAAGCTTCTGAAGCGTGATCATCGAACAATCAAGCGTTTCATTCAAAATAGTCAACAGGGTCGCAAGAAGCGTGTGGAAAAACCAAGGCGCAAAATAACTGCCCATGAACTGAGAAAAGTCAAGCGTGCAGCTGCCACGATGCCACTTGCCACCAGTTTGGCCATATTTCAGAGCTGCAACATCACTGGAGTGCCCAAAAGCACAAGGTGTGCAATACTCAGAGACATGGCCAAGGTAAGAAAGGCTGAAAGACGATCACCACTGAACAAGACACACAAGCTGAAACGTCAAGACTGGGCCAAGAAATATCTCAAGACTGATTTTTCTAAGGTTTTATGGACTGATGAAATGAGAGTGAGTCTTGATGGGCCAGATGGATGGGCCCGTGGCTGGATTGGTAAAGGGCAGAGAGCTATAGTCCGACTCAGACGCCAGCAAGGTGGAGGTGGAGTACTGGATTGGGCTGGTATCATCAAAGATGGGCTTGTGGGGCCTTTTCGGGTTGAGGATGGAGTCAAGCTCAACTCCCAGTCCTACTGCCAGTTCCTGGAAGACACCTTCTTCAAGCAGTGGTACAGGAAGAAGTCTGCATCCTTCAAGAAAAACATGATTTTCATGCAGGGCAATGCTCCATCACACGCGTCCAAGTACTCCACAGCGTGGCTGGCAAGAAAGGGTATAAAAGAAGAAAATCTAATGACATGGCCTCCTTGTTCACCTGATCTGAACCCCATTGAGAACCTGTGGCCCATCATCAAATGTGAGATTTACAAGGAGGGAAAACAGTACACCTCTCTGAACAGTGTCTGGGAGGCTGTGGTTGCTGCTGCACGCAATGTTGATGGTGAACAGATCGAAACACTGACAGAATCCATGGATGGCAGGCTTTTGAGTGTCCTTGCAAAGAAAGGTGGCTATATTGGTCACTGATTTGTTTTTGTTTTGTTTTTGAATGTCAGAAATGTATATTTGTGAATGTTGAGATGTTATATTGGTTTCACTGATAAAAATAAATAATTGAAATGGGTATATATTTGTTTTTTGTTAAGTTGCCTAATAATTATGCACAGTAATAGTCACCTGCACACACAGATATCCCCCTAAAATAGCTAAAACTAAAAACAAACTAAAAACTACTTCCAAAAATATTCAGCTTTGATATTAATGAGTTTTTTGGGTTCATTGAGAACATGGTTGTTGTTCAATAATAAAATTAATCCTCAAAAATACAACTTGCCTAATAATTCTGCACTCCCTGTATATATAACCTTATGTTACTGGGACTTCTCAGTACAATGAGCTGAGCACATGTTATTATTCTGTTTATTATAATGGACTTACATTTATGTTTTGCTTCTAGATCTCAAGTTCTAAAAATATCCAGCAGTATATAAAAACTTGCTTTGGTGCGCTTAATTTATTTGGAAAATGCCCCAGAATTGCTTTAGATTTGTCACTAGTCGGTCATTTTTTGCAGGTTCATTTGAATAAATCGCTAGTTTTTTCTGTGCCCATGTGTTATTCTGCAGCTCTTGGTCTCTGGAATATTATTTCATGCAAAACAATGTTATTGTGGTATTGAGGGATAAATATATATATTTTTTTAATGAACTAACAATGTAAGAAGAGGTCCAGGGGAGGAGGTTCTACACGAAAGCTCAAGTCTTCAGCATTGGCGGCTCCTTACATATAATAAATAAATTAAACTATTTTGGAGTTGCTAACGTGGCTATCTCAAACTAAACTCCCATTTTTTATAAATTGTATCAATGTTGGGGTCATTAAAATAATGAGTGTAATTAATGAGGATTTTACTTATTACATCATCATAAAGCTGCAGGACGTGTGAGCCAATTATAGTCCTAGAAACATTTCCTTGCTCGTACTGCCTCCTAGTGGCCACCCTGGTGTCAGACATGTCTAGAGGGTGCTAATCCCAAATCACTATTGGGTTTATTGGGGATTTAAACAAATTACATTACAGAGTTAAAAACATTTATCAGAAGCAGACATTAAAAAAAAGGAAGACCTTTCCTGTTGGTTGGCCACTAGGTGGCTCGCCTAAGATTTTAATAAATTTCACCCGAGATTTTCCTCAATTTCCTAATGTTAGGTGTTAGGGTTTAGCATTAGGAGTTAGGGTTGCGGTTAGGGCTAGGGGTTAGGTTTAGGAAACAGGGTTAGGGGCTATGGTTAGGGTTTAGGTTAGGGGTTAATGTTAGGATTAGGGGTTGACACAAATCGCGACACCTAGTAACCTCAAAACAGCTGTCTGTGGGTAGGTTTCCTGGCTAGTACATAATCCATCCTGGACTTTGCTTAAAGCTGTGTAATATAGCAGGCATGTGCCTAAAAGGAGCCATGTTTGAAATGGTATTGAATTAAAGAAGGAAGCCTTTGTGGGCACATTTGTTTATCCCTGCCCAGGTTCCCAGAATCAGGGGAATAAATATATTTCTTAGAACTTCTGAGCAGGAAGTACATTTTTTAACTTATTTTAGATGTTCAAATGTGAGCATAAATGTACTATTTAATTATATATATATATATATATATATATATATATATCACATATTATAATTGTCTAACTGCGAGTTGTCGTCACGCTTTGCGGCCCTCGCAAAGGAAGGGCCGCAACTGACGACAACTCGCAGTTTCACCATTGCTCCCATCACCCCTACTGCAGGAGTGCACGGGTAGCCGGCAAAGCGCGCGCGCGCGCGCACGCGAAGACGTCGCGTGCGCGGGTAGCCGGGCAGACAAGCGTGCGCGCGCACGCGAAGACGTCACATAAGCGTGCGCGCGCGCGCACGCATCAACCGCAATGAGGTGAGGGTGAGAGACACGGGGCCAAGGAGGGGAGAAGCAGGGGAATAGATACATGAGGGAGAGGAGGAGGGGAATAGAGACACGAGAGGAGGGGGGAAGAGAGACACAGGGGAAATGAGATACAGGGGAGGGGAAGAGAGGGACAGGGGAATAGAGACACGAGAGGAGGGGGGGAAGAGAGACACAGGGGAAGTGAGATACAGGGGAGGGGAAGAGAGGGACAGGGGAATAGAGACACGAGAGGAGGGGGGGAAGAGAGACACAGGGGAAGTGAGATACAGGGGAGGGGAAGAGAGGGACAGGGGAATAGAGACACGAGAGGAGGGGGGAAGAGAGACACAGGGGAAGTGAGATACAGGGGAGGGGAAGAGAGGGACAGGGGAATAGAGACACGAGAGGAGGGGGGGAAGAGAGACACAGGGGAAGTGAGATACAGGGGAGGGGAAGAGAGGGACAGGGGAATAGAGACACGAGAGGAGGGGGGAAGAGAGACACAGGGGAAGTGAGATACAGGGGAGGGGAAGAGAGGGACAGGGGAATAGAGACACAAGAGGAGGGGGGAAGAGAGACACAGGGGAAGTGAGATACAGGGGAGGGGAAGAGAGGGACAGGGGAATAGAGGCACGAGAGGAGGGGGGGAAGAGAGACACAGGGGAAGTGAGATACAGGGGAGGGGAAGAGAGGGACAGGGGAATAGAGACACGAGAGGAGGGGGGGAAGAGAGACACAGGGGAAGTGAGATACAGGGGAGGGGAAGAGAGGGACAGGGGAATAGAGACACAAGAGGAGGGGGGAAGAGAGACACAGGGGAAGTGAGATACAGGGGAGGGGAAGAGAGGGACAGGGGAATAGAGACACGAGAGGAGGGGGGGAAGAGAGACACAGGGGAAGTGAGATACAGGGGAGGGGAAGAGAGGGACAGGGGAATAGAGACACGAGAGGAGGGGGGGAAGAGAGACACAGGGGAAATGAGATACAGGGGAGGGGAAGAGAGGGACAGGGGAATAGAGACACAAGAGGAGGGGGGAAGAGAGACACAGAGGAAGTGAGATACAGGGGAGGGGAAGAGAGGGACAGGGGAATAGAGGCACGAGAGGAGGGGGGGAAGAGAGACACAGGGGAAGTGAGATACAGGGGAGGGGAAGAGAGGGACAGGGGAAGTGAGATACAGGGGAGGGGAAGAGAGACACAGGGGAAGTGAGATACAGGGGAGGGAGAGGAGGGGGAAGAGAGACACAGGGAAGGGGGAAGAGAGGTACAGGGGATGGGAAGAGAGGGACAGGGGAATAGAGACACGAGAGGAGGGGGGAAGAGAGACACAGGGGAAGTGAGATACAGGGGAGGGGAAGAGAGGGACAGGGGAATAGAGACACGAGAGGAGGGGGGAAGAGAGACACAGGGGAAGTGAGATACAGGGGAGGGGAAGAGAGGGACAGGGGAATAGAGACACGAGAGGAGGGGGGGAAGAGAGACACAGGGGAAGTGAGATACAGGGGAGGGGAAGAGAGGGACAGGGGAATAGAGACACGAGAGGAGGGGGGAAGAGAGACACAGGGGAAGTGAGATACAGGGGAGGGGAAGAGAGGGACAGGGGAATAGAGACACAAGAGGAGGGGGGAAGAGAGACACAGGGGAAGTGAGATACAGGGGAGGGGAAGAGAGGGACAGGGGAATAGAGATACAGGGGAGGGGAAGAGAGACACAGGGGAAGTGAGATACAGGGGAGGGGAAGAGAGGGACAGGGGAATAGAGACACGAGAGGAGGGGGGGAAGAGAGACACAGGGGAAATGAGATACAGGGGAGGGGAAGAGAGGGACAGGGGAATAGAGACACAAGAGGAGGGGGGAAGAGAGACACAGAGGAAGTGAGATACAGGGGAGGGGAAGAGAGGGACAGGGGAATAGAGGCACGAGAGGAGGGGGGGAAGAGAGACACAGGGGAAGTGAGATACAGGGGAGGGAGAGGAGGGGGAAGAGAGACACAGGGAAGGGGGAAGAGAGGTACAGGGGATGGGAAGAGAGGGACAGGGGAATAGAGACACGAGAGGAGGGGGGAAGAGAGACACAGGGGAAGTGAGATACAGGGGAGGGGAAGAGAGGGACAGGGGAAGTGAGATACAGGGGAGGGGAAGAGAGACACAGGGGAAGTGAGATACAGGGGAGGGAGAGGAGGGGGAAGAGAGACACAGGGAAGGGGGAAGAGAGGTACAGGGGAGCGAGAAGAGGAGGGGGAAGAGAAACACAGAGGAGGGGGAAGAGAGACACGGGATGGAGAGGAGGGGAGGAAGAGAAACGGGAGGGGAGGAAGAGAAACGGGAGGGAGAGGAGGGGAGGAATAGACATGGGGAGGAGACACAGCGGAGGGGGGAAGAGATGAGGGTCAGGGGGGTGGAGAGACACAGGGGAGGGATGAGGGGGGCAGAGACACAGGGGAGGGAGACGGGGTGAAGAGACACAGGGGAGGGAGACGGGGTGAAGAGACACAGGGGAGGGAGAAAGACACAGGAGTGGGAGAGGGGGAAGAGACACAGGAGAGGGAGAGGGGGAAGGAGAAACAAGGAAGGGAGAGGGGGGAAAGAGACACAGGGGAGGGGGAAGGAGAAACAAGGAAGGGAGAGGGGGGAAAGAGACACAGGGGAGGGAGAGGGGGGGAAAGAGACACAGGGGAGGGAGAGGGGGAAGAGACACAGGAGAGGGGGGAAGAGACAGAGGGAAGGCAGAGGAAGTAGAGGGCGGGAGAGGCTCACAATGAGTTCCAAAGCCACTCATTGCAAGGCCCGAGATGAGCGCTGAAGGAGCTTATCGCAAGGCCAGTAAAGTAGAGGGGGAGGAGGTTCGCAATGAGCCCCTCCCGTCAAGTAGAGGGGTAGAGAGGCTCGCAATGAGCGCCGAAGGCGCTCATTGCGAGGCCCGTGATTAGCGCTGAAGGCGCTCATCGCGAGGCCAATAAAGTAGAGGGGGGAGAGGCTCGCAGTGTGTGACAAACACCATTGCCAGGCTTCAATTTATTGCCGTCATTTTTGACGGGCAAGTCGCTAGTATATATATATATATGCACGTGTGTGACTGTGTGTATATGGGCAGACTGACAGGGTCTCCTCCATCCTGCAAATCAACAGCAATAAACAACTATAATAATAATAACAACAAAAATAATATTAACATTAGTAATAATATACTTTATTGGTAACACGCCAAAATATTCTGTATCAATATAAAGGTTAAATACAAGGCATTTCTATTTATGGTCCATTGAAGACCATGAAGACGTCAGAGTCACCAGCTTTATCTCCCTATAATAAATATATATATTATACCAGACTTTTCAGCTAAAAGAAGATATAACCCAGAGGTAACTGGATACATGGAAGACTTTAAAAGCTAGAACGACATGATTTAAAAACCATTATAAAACGCTGGCAAAAAAATTACATCCTCTCCGCTTGATTTTTACTGCTCTACATGATGGTGCTGAGCAGCATCCTGGAGGTGAGAGCCAATTCAATAAACATTTGCTAAAAAAGTAGAATTGATCATTGTGAAAAGTTTATATATATACATATATATATATATATATATATATATATATATATATATATATATATATATACTAGCAACTTCCCCATCAAAAATGACGGCAATAAAATGTGAATCCTGGCAATGCTGTTTGCCACACAATGGGAGCCTCTCCCCCTCTACTTTACTGGCCTCGCGATGAGCGCCTTTGGCGCTCATTGCAAGTTTCTCCCTCTGTCTACTTCCTCCCTTGTGTCTCATTTCCACCTCCTCTCCCTCCCTTGTGTCTCCTCCCCCACTGTGTTTTTACACCCTCTCCCCCTGTGTCTTTTCCCCCTGTCCCCCATGTCTCTTTCCCCACCTCTACCCCCTGTGTCTCTCCCTCTCTCATTCCCCTGTGTCTCTCCCCCTCCTCTCAAATGTACGGCCTGTATAACAGTGTAAATGTGCTGCCCCCTCAAAATAACTCAACACACTGCCATTAATGTCTAAACCGTTGGCAACAAAAGTGAGTACACCCCTAAGTGGAAATGTCCAAATTGGACCCAATTAGCCATTTTCCCTCCCCAGTGTCATGTGACTCGCTAATGTTACAAGGTCTCAGGTGTGAATGGGGAGCGGGTGTGTTAAATTTGGTGTTATCCCTCTCACACTGGTCACTGGAAGTTCAACATGGCACCTCAAAGAAGGATCTGAGGATCTGAAAAAAAAGATTTGTTACTAAAATTGTTGCTCTACATAAAGATGGCCGAGGCTATAATAAGATTGCCAAGACCCTGAAACGGAGCAGCAGCACAGTGGGCAAGACCATACAGCGACATGTACTACTCGGTACATGTGGCGCATTTTCTTTTTAAACTGAACTTACAAATGTACTAACTAGCATGACACAGACATAAGAAAATTATATATGTCAGTCACAGGTATAATAAGTGTTTTATAAGAAGTCTCAGCCACACAGCTTGTGGGAATATGATTTATACAATGAGTCTGTAACAAGCTTAGTATAAAGCCTATTCTCTCTACTCTTGTGTTTCAGGCATTTTAGGGAAATATTGCCGGGCTACTGTAGTCCAGACATTTCTAGAGTGCAAATATCACGTCTTATACATTACATATTATTTATATATTAGTAACCTGCCCGTCATAAATGATGATATAATGCACTCTATGTGCCCTCTGTATCTCTGACTCTCACTATGCCCTCTGTCTCTGCCCTCTCTCTCTGTGCCCTCTGTCTCTCTTTGTGCCCTCTGTCTCTGCCCTCTCTCTCTCTGTGTGCCCTCTCTCTCTTTGTGTGCCCTCTGTCTTTACCCCCTGTTTCTCGCTTAGCCCTCTCTCTGCCTTCTCTCTCTGTGCCCTCTGTCTCTCTCTATGTCCTCTATCTCTGTACCCTTTCTCTCACTCTCTTTGCTCTCTCTTGGTGCTCCCTCTCTCTCTCTGTGCCCTTTGTCTCTCTGTGTGCTCTCTCTTGGGGCTCCCTGTCTCTCTCTGTGCCCCCTCACAGTGCTCCCTGTCTCTCTCTATCTCCCCCTCTCTCTGTGCCCTCTATCTCTGCCCCCTCTCTGTGCCCTCTCTCTCTCTCTGTGAACTCTCTCTGTATCTGTGCTCTCTCTCTCTCTCTCTGCCCTCTGTCTGTGCCCCCTGTCTCTGTGCCCTCGGTCTGTGCTCTCTCTTTTTGTACCCTCTCTGTCTGCCCGCTCTCCCTGTCTATCTCTGTGCCCTCTGTCTTGCTCTCTGTGTCCTCTGACTTTCTCTGTGCCCCCTTGTGGTGCTCCCTGTCTCCCTCTGTGCCCTCTCTCTGTGCCCTTTCTCTCGCTCTCTGTGCCCTCTGACTGTCTCTGTGCCCCCTTGAGGTGCCCACTGTCTCTATCTCTACCCCTCGTGGTGCACCCTCTGTCTGTCTCTCTGCCCTCTCTCTGTGCCTCCTGTCTCTCTCTGTGCCCTCTGTCTCTCTCTCTCTGTGCCCTCCCTCTTGCTCTCTGTGCCCTCTGACTTTCTCCGTGCCCCCTCCCAGTGCTCCCGGTCTCTTTCTGTGCCCTCTCTCTGTGCCCTTTCTCTCGCTCTCTGTGCCCTCTGACTCTCTCCGTGCCCCCTTGCAGTGCTCCCTGTCTCTCTCTGTGCTCTCTCTCTCTCTATGCCCCCTTGCAGTGCTCCCTGTCTCTCTCTGTGCCCTCCAGAGTCTGTGTCTGCATACACTGCAGAGGGCAGACCATACTTGTGTGATTTTAGGCAGTAAATACAGAGCTTATAATCACTTCCTAATATAATAAAGTACATTTTAGTAAATAGATGCCCAGGGATATTATATACCTAGTAACACCCAGGAGCCTTCCATGGGAGGGTTAATGTCGGTTATCGCTGGCACCTCTGAGCGGGCGGGCACAGAGCTCCTGGCACCTCAGCCTTGCGTGTCTGGCTCAGGCAGAGTGATTACTTTTGGCAGCTGACCCTCGAGGCTCGCTCTCTAAGTGATGCCAGATCTATTCTCATCTGGGAATCCCACTGGGCGGAGACTCTGACACCCCACCAGAGACGGGTGATATGGGGGTGCGCTCCCTGTCACATTACACCCAGCCTGGACATCCAGGGTCAAGCGTCCAGTCTTATCATTTACATGTGTCCGGCTTCCTGAATGAGCGCTGCAGAGTGCGGCCAGTTTGGGTCTTATAATAAGCAGCTTAACCACTGCTGAGCCTGGGCCATATTCACTAAACAGCGACACCACAGAGGGGTTCAAAACCTGGTATAAAGCTATAGGTCATAACAACATGTTACTTAAGACACTGCATCTTCCTGCAGTAAACTAATAATTAGCTGTTAGCCAACCTTTCTGATCCACTCACAAACCAAGCAGCCTCCGATTTATTACCTTTTATACCAAATTAAAACTGCCATCTACTTTATTATGTGAAGTAGAACAATGCGAAGGATGGTTCTATCTGTACAGTAGGAAAGTGGCAGCTTCAACTGCCAGTGCCTTCAATAAAACCAATGAAAAGCTCATGGGTTTACAAGGACTGAGCCTGCTGAGAAAAGAGCAGAAAAATCACCTCAGGAAAGATACACTGGAAGAACATTGTAAAAAATGGATAGAAGAAATAAAAATGTAAAATGTGCGTATTTATTATTTAGTTATTTGTGGCTCTGATTCCCAAGTTTAGTTATTATTACATTTTATGCTGCTCTAGGATTTGTGTGACCCCCACACCCCACTTCCAGTGGTGAAAACGACAAATACCAAACTCCCATAAGGAGTAATGCAAATTGGTTTTAGCAAGTGCAACAAGTACCAAGGTAGCACAACGAGTACCAAGGTTTTTTGATCATCCACGCGCGTTGAATACCAAAGTTGAATAGTTTGCAGGTAGTCTAGTACCAAGGATCCTCTGTACATACATATGCACACACACATTATATATATATACTAGCTACTTGCCCATCAAAAATGACGGGGCAATATAATTGGAAACCATGGCAATGATGTTTGCCACACAATGTAAGGCTTTCTCTGAGGACCTTTGGCGCTCATTGCGAGCCTCTCCCTGGGTGTACTTCACACGGCAGTGTAAAATATGCTATTTAGTGTTTTTTTTTTTTATATATACATTCCTCGGTAAAAGTCCTATGTGCCTGTCGGTGCTTTGCGTGGTTATGGGTCGTGTAGCCTCGTTTTCATTTTTTTGGGCCGCCATTTTTTTTCTCGCTTAGCCAATTTTCGAATGCCAAAACTCAGCAAATTCAGCTTAAATTCTCCTGCAACCTCGCTCCCAGACGTCCTGGCTGTCCCCGTGCTGTGTGTGAGGTTTTTTTTTGTGTGTGTTTTTCGATTTGTGCGGTTCGGCCGTTAACTTCGTATTTTTCCGACCTCATCATTTTTTTTTCTAAGTTCTGCGCCTCGCAATTTTATTTTCCAAGTCCTGCGTTCCTCAACTGCTTGCAGCCTAAGCCAATCCCACGTTTCCTAGCTGCTTGGAGGCTAAGTCCCGCGTACTTCAATGCCTGAACTGCTCGCCTCGCATTACTGCCCAAGTCCCGCGTACTTCAATGCCTCAACGGCTCGCCTCACTTTGTGAGGTTTGCAGGAGCATCTTTGGCGCTCTTTTCTGCCTAAGTCCCGCATGTTTCAATGCCTCAACTGCTCGACTTGCTACGAATGGCTCGCAAGCGTGACAACGAATCGCAGTTTGACAATTATATATATATATATATTTAGTAAACAAACATGACATCTGTGTTCACATTTGAAAAAAATTGTTTCCAGCACAGAATTCCAAGAAAAACAGTTATTACACTGCGTTCTGGGAATCTGAGCTGGGACATGCAAATGTGCTGCGCTCTTCAATCTCTTCAATATATTAAATGACTGTTGTGGTGAACTACCTCCTCATAAGGTCCACAACACGGGCTGAGATCCCACTCCATGCTGATGATAGCCAGTAAGCTTGAAATGGCTGTCCGTGGGTAGAATTCCCAGCTTGTGTATAATCCAGCTTTGGTTTTGCATAAAAGCTGTGTAATACAGGCATAAGCTTAAAGGAAGACATGTTTGAAAATGGCTATGAATTGAAGAGCGAGGCATTTGTGGGCACATTTGCATGTCCCAGCTCAGCTTCCCAGAATGCAGTGTAATAACTGTTTAACTCGCTTTAGACATTCAAATGTGAACACAGATGTACTATTTATTTACTGTACGGTGGAGGCTTCTATCGCTCTTTTGCCCACCGTATATTAAATTATGTACTATATACATATATATATATATATATATATATATATATATATATATATATTGGATATAAAAAGTCTACACACCCCTGTTAAAATGTCAGGTTTCTGTGCTGTAAAAAAAGGAGACAAAGATAAATAATTTCAGAACTTTTTCCACCTTTAATGTGACCTATAAACTGTACAACTCAATTGAAAAACAAACTGAAATCTTTTAGGTGGAGGGAAGAAAACAAAAAAAGAAAAATAATGTGGTTGCATAAGTCTGCACACCCTCTTATAACTGGGGATGTAGCTGTATTCAGAATTAAGCAATCACATTTCAAATGGTGTTAAATAGGAGTCAGCATACACCTGCCATCATTTAAATTGCCTCTGATTAACCCCAAATAAAGTTCAGCTGCTCTAGTTGGTCTTTCCTGAAATGTTCTTAGTCGCATCCCACAGCAAAAGCCATGGTCCACAGAGAGCTTCCAAAGCATCAGAAGGATCTCATTGTTAAAAGGTATCAGTCAGGAGAAGGGTACAAAAGAATTTCCAAGGCATTAGATATATCATGGAACACAGTGAAGACAGTCATCATCAAGTGGAGAAAATATGGCACAACAGTGACATTACCAAGAACTGGAGCTCCCTCCAAAATTGATGAAAAGACAAGAAGAAAACTGGTCTGGGAGGCTACCAAGAGGCCTACAGCAACATTAAAGGAGCTGCAGGAATATCTGGCAAGTACTGGCTGTGTGGTACATGTGACAACAATCTCCCATATTCTTCATATGTCTGGGCTATGGGGTAGAGTGGCAAGACGAAAGCCTTTTCTTACTAAGAAAAACATCCAAGCCAGGCTACATTTTTCAAAAACACCTCTGACGTCTCCCAAAAGCATGTGGGGAAAGGCGTTATGGTCTGATGAAACCAAGGTTGAACTTTTTGGCCATAATTCCAAAAGATATGTTTGGCGCAAAAACAACACTGCACATCACCAAAAGAACGCCATACCCACAGTGACGCATGGTGGTGGCAGCATCATGCTTTGGGGCTGTTTTTCTTCAGCTGGAACTGGGGCCTTAGTTAAGATAGAGGGAATTATGAACAGTTCCAAATACCAGTCAATATTGGCACAAAACCTCCAGGCTTCTGCTAGAAAGCTGAACATGAAGAGGAACTTCATCTTTCAGCATGACAACGACCCAAAGCATACATCAAAATCAACAAAGGAATGGCTTCACCAGAAGAAGATTAAAGTTTTGAAATGGCCCAGCCAGAGCCCGGACCTGAATCCGATTGAAAATCTGTGGGGTGATCTGAAGAGGGCTGTGCCCAGGAGATGCCCTCGCAATCTGACAGAGCAAAGAAGAGTGGGCAAATCTTGCCAAGTCAAAATGTGCCATGCTGATAGACTCATACCCAAAAAGACTGAGTGCTGTAATAAAATCACAAGGGGCTTCAACAAAGTATTAGTTTAAGGGTGTGCAGACTTATGCAACCAAATTATTTTATTTTTATATTTTTTCTTCCCTCCACCTAAAATATTTCAGTTTGTTTTTCAATTGAGTTGTACAGTTTATAGGTCACATTAAAGGTGGAAAAAGTTTTGAAATGATTTATCTTTGTCTCATTTTTTTACAGCACAGAAACCGGACATTTTAACAGGGGTGTGTAGACTTTTTATATCCACTGTATATATATATATATATATATATATATATATATATATATAGTACATTTGTGTTCACATTTAAATGTCTAAAACAAGTTAAAACATTTTTTTTCATGCCCAGAATTCTGAGAAATACAGGGAAACACAAATGTGCCCACAAAGGCTTCGCTCTTGCAGTCCATAACCATATTAAACATGGCTTCCCTTAAGCATATGCCCTCTGTATAAAACAGCTTTGAGCAAAGCTAGGGTTGGATTATACACAAGCCAGGAATATATATACAGATAAAAATTACGTTGAATATGAAAGAATAAAAGGAAGTTGCATATTTTAGAGCCCCAGACACTTATCTAATGAAGTCATAACCAGAGGCGTAGCTACTGCTGGTGCAAGGCACCGAGGCCCCTGAGCTCTGAGGGGCCACCGCGCACCTCCCTTGGGTCCCATGCAGCCCCTTATGGCCCCCCAGACCAACGGTGCATCCAATTAAGTCTCACTGTAGCCGCCCACAAGGACTCAGGGCCCCCCATCAGTCTTTGGGCCCTCCCTTATGGCTCACTGTGCCCCACCTGCAGTTCTTATGGTCCACTGTGGTCCTCTACTGTTCTTCCTGCAGGCCGTGTGGCTCCCACAGCCCCTTATGCCCCCCCCCCCCCCGTGGACCACTTGTGGCCTCTTGTGGACGTCCCTCAGCACCTTGTGGCCTGCTCAGTCCTTGCTTGCCTCCAGCGGCCTCTTCGGACCTCTGTGGCCCCCCTTCTCACCAAAGGAAGTGGGGAGTGCAGCACTGGGCAGGTAAGAAAGTATTTATATATAGATGTATATGCGTACAATTTAAGGGGGAAATAATTTAATAGGGAAAAAAGTAGGATAATTTAGTGTTCTCCAGGATAAAGCAAGATAAGCAACGACAAAATTAAAAAGCGTCTATCCTGAAATAATGGCTGCAAGTCAAGAAAAATGGGTGTCACTGTCCCATAATACTGTGGGATTAGAAATAAGTGACCACCTTTATTATGACAGATGGAGTGGTATAATATTTTATCTCTAGAGCTTAAAAATAAGCATCATAATGGTATAATAATAATAATAATAAAGTGATGCTGGTATGCAAGCCTCATATGCAAAGGGTATTTGCTAATCATAGGGTGGCAGCAACATATATTATAGATGAAAAGTTTGAGGATAAGCGCCGTTTATTTGTAAAAAATTGCACTAAACTAAGAAAAGTTTAAAAACAACAACAAAATTGGGAGCAGGGGGGAGATGGTACACTTTATTCTATGCTCTTTGTGAGCCACAGAAGAACAACTATACCCCTGTGTGGTATTTCAAAAAACGCAAGTATACATTAAGTGGTGAAACGGACCGTCGGGAGCAGGGAGGAGATGGTACACTTTATTCTATGCTCTTTGTGAGCCACAGCAGAACAACTATACCCCTGTGTGGTATTTCAAAAAACGCAAGTATACATGTATTGCTTTATGTCCTAAAGGGGAGACTTAAGATACTCCTATACTTTTTTTTCTCACACTTAAGCAGTAAAAGCCTAACTTTATGCAGTGGTTTGATAATGCTATAAAAGTAATACATATGTCTATTTAAGGATTGATGGTGATATCTGCCTCCCCTCTATACTTCAAATTAAATTATAGTATACTGCGTTCATATTTATATTTATACTAGGTACCACTCTCTACCCCCTGCCTTTTTGTTGTTGTTTTTAAACTTTTCTTAGTTCAGTGCACTTTTTTACAAAAAAACAGCGCCTATCCTCAAACTTTTCATCTATAATATATGTTGCTGCATCCCTATGATTAGCAAATACCTTTTGCATATGAGGCTTGCATACCAGCATCACTTTATTATTATTATTATACCATTATGATGCTTATTTTTAAGCTCTAGAGATAAAATATTATACCACTCCATCTGTCATAATAAAGGTGTCACTTATTTCTAATCCCACAGTATTATGGGACAGTGACACACATTTTTCTTGACTTGCAGCCATTATTTCAGGATAGACGCTTTTTAATTTTGTAGCTACTTATCTTGCTTTATCCTGGAGAACACTAAATTATCCTACTTTTTTCCCTATTAAATTATTTCCCCCTTTTTTTTGAATTTAGTGTTAAGCACTAGGAAATTGCTTAGGTCATATATTCATATCTGCGTACAATTTACATATATATCACACACACACATTTATTTTTTCTATATATGTACTGCGTTGTTGATGTTGGAGGGGGTTTGGGAAGTGCCAAAAAAAAATGTGGCCGCCCCCTTCTGGGGCCCCCTATGCACTAGCCATAACATAGAAGTCTCAGCATGAACAAAATGTAACATTTAATAAATTAACCCTTAACAACATGTCCAGCTCTGACCCCATCCACAATCCCCCCGCCCCATTTTTAAAATAGTTTTGTTCTTCACAAATCAGTCACATAATATTTAAAATTAAAATAAGTTTTTATTGCATTTTATATCATCACATTATAATCGCCATAACAAGAAAATATAAATTAATCTGTTACTTTGTATCCAGTTAAACATTTCACATCATTTCCCTGTAATATAAGAAGCGCTTTATTTTTTTGCTCTTTATTTCTTAGATTTATAAAGTCCGAAGCTACAAAAGTTTCATAAACAAGTGCCATAATAAATAGATTTATTTAATTAAACAAACAGTGGACAGAACCCTCAGAGGTCACACCCAGTGACACTGACCGGTCAGTAAGTGCGAGACATTTATTCACGTGGCTAAAACATTCCAAACATTTTTGTGTCTCTTTAGAACAATGGTGGGTAACGTGGTCCTACGAGGGGTCGACAGTCCAGGGTTTCAGTCTCTCTCTATGTTCC
The DNA here is from genome assembly GCA_027410445.1 of Discoglossus pictus. Classification (NCBI taxonomy): domain Eukaryota; kingdom Metazoa; phylum Chordata; class Amphibia; order Anura; family Alytidae; genus Discoglossus; species Discoglossus pictus. The sequence goes on along the minus strand of CM050171.1, from coordinate 6,524,995 downwards.
AGATCTCTCTGGGTTATTTAGTTTCATTCTAATGGTTTCACCTGGAGGGAGGCTGAAATCCTGGACTGTTGGTGGCCCCTCATAGGACCGATTGGCCCACCACAGTTTTAAGACGGTTAACAACCAGTGCAGCACGTTCAGGGGTTCACAAAAAAAAAAAATGTTATACTTTTATTATCAGCCATGGTGGGCTCCTTAGGTTTGAGAATTCCTATTATTTGTGGGGTGATTTTCCTGAGTATATATAAACCCGCCATCAAGAGGAGGTGGGAAAGTTGCAGGGACAGAAAAAAAGACTTTCAAAAAAATGATTGTGTTACAAAAAACACAAAGTGCTCAGGGGTCTCCATATAAAGGAGCCAAATCAGGCCGATGACAGATAGGGGTGTTTGCCAAGTGATAAGTTGCAGGTTTCACAAGTTCTTAAAGGGGAAGAGTGAAATCTATCCAGAGACAGCTGGAATAAGTTAAAGACGTGCAACGTGACCCGGGGGCCAGCTGCTAGCCACAGGTGGCGTGCCCCGGCTATCACTGGGTCAAAGGCAAATGGCCACCAGCGTACAGTGGATTTACCTCGTACTTCATCGCTTCCGACCAACCTGAATGTGTAAACATTTAGGGGACATTTTTTCATATCTCACTGGGACTTTAAGAAGTAGGATTGAAGACGGCACCGACTGTATAATTGAAATTAATTAGTTACACAGACTTTGTTAATGGTTTTCTAGATTAAATGGTATAGAGCGAATGAGCACTTATTCTTCATATTTACAAAACACTCTGGAAAGAGCTAGAATTGGTACAAACTGAGAATTCTCTGTTTCAAGTATATCAAATTATTATATATACAGTATATAGGCAAGTACTAAAGGAAGGCCATCCAAGAAACCCATTGAGTTTATTCATTTAAACATACCCACAGTCCAAGTTACATTAGGGGTTTCTCTGAAATATTTAGCAAAATAGCCAATTTTAACTGGAGAGAAGAGCTAAAGAAAGTAGTAGATACATCATGTAATGCAACAGGCCACCTGGGTAATACAGCATTAACAGTAAGGCAGATCGTAAGTACCGGATGGTTTAGTACTCAGAATATGGCTCGATCCTTTAGGAAAATCTGTGAGTACAAAGACCCCAATTTATTTATGAAAAAAAAAAAAAAAAAAAAATACACACAAGAAGTCATAGAGAGCGACCCACCGGCGGGCCAGAGAGAGCGACCCACCGGCGGGCCAGAGAGAGCGACCCACCGGCGGGCCAGAGAGAGCGACCCACCGGCGGGCCAGAGAGAGCGACCCACCGGCGGGCCAGAGAGAGCGACCCACCGGCGGGCCAGAGAGAGCGACCCACCGGCGGGCCAGAGAGAGCGACCCACCGGCGGGCCAGTTGCTCAGGGTTTACACGAGGCCTTGACAAAATCTGAAGCCTCCTTAGCAAACTTTGAACTTCTACCAGAGACATAATAATAAGCCATAGAGAATTAGACGGAAGATGCTACATAATGAGAAAAAGAAAAAAATATTAGACATTTACAAGCCCTAGGACAGGCGCTGACTCACAGTGTGTGTATAGATATAAATATGTGTGGATTTTTCCTGCTGAACATGTCACCCCAGTATATACTATGGTCATTAGACTAGATTCACAGTGCCTCTTTTTTTTTTTTATAATATATTTTATACTGTGGTTTTAGAGCACCTAGAGCTGTAGATAGCTCAACATCCAATATATTAAAGGTTCTCAATGGCTCAGAGGTTTGATCCCAAAGACCCTTCTGGACCTAAAGGGTCAACACTGATTTATAAGATTTACTGCAGGAAAGGCCAAAACCCAATTGGTGTATGTCTTCAAGATTGGGTCGAGCCGTTTCAGAAAGTCTTTCATTGGGCCGTGGCAGCTCGTCCACTGGAAATATGATGCAACGTTACAAAATACAGCAGTGATCAGGAATCAATAACCGTTATTCCTCATAATTAGATTTCACAGCTACAAAGTGGCCATAATCCAGGGAGTAGGGGGAGGGACTCAGCACAACTCTCCACAGTCTGTGACGACAACTTTTTTACTGGGACGTCCATTCTTGGCCCCAAAGCTCTCAATCTTCTCTATCACATTGTAACCATCCTTGACATAGCCAAAGACAACATGCTTATTGTCCAGCCTGAAAAACAGAAAAAGGTATCATTATACTGCAGATGGGAAATCATTAGATTCCATATGCATGTTAAGTCCCCCATTATCACTATAGTTCTCTATATTTACTTAAAAGGTACTGGATACTCTTCAAGGACATTTATCTGAATTTAGAAATCAAATAAATTATCCTATGTTACTGGGACTTCTCAGTACAATGAGCTGTGCACCTGTAATATTCCAAGTTTATTATATTGAACTTACATTTAGGTTTTGCTTCTAGATCGCAAGTTCTAAAAATAACTAATTGTACATATAATGGTAAAAAAAAAAACTTGCTATGGTGCACTTTATGTATTTGGAAAATGCCCGAGAGTTGCTTTAGATTTGTCACGTCAGATATTTGTTACAGGTTCATTTGAATAAAATCACTATTTTTTTTTTCTGTGCCCATATTTTGTTCTACAGCTCTTGGTCTCGGGAATATTATTTTTCATGGAAAACAAAGAGACAGAATTTTTTTTAATTGAACTAATATTAGAAGAAGCAATGGATCGATGCTTGGGTCATTAAAATAATTAGCGTAATCTCCATCATAAAGCTGAAGGACGTGTGACCCAATAACAGTCCTAGAAACATGTCCTTGTCTGTACTGCCTCCTAGTGGTCACACTGGTGTCAGACCTGTCTAGTGATTTAGGATTAGCACCCTCTAGTCAGGATATTGGGTTTAGTGGCGACTTAAACAATTACATTACAGGGTTACAAAACATTTATAAGAAGGCATATAAAAAAAAAAAAGAAGAGGACACCACAAAAAATGGTCCTACTCATGGTATAAAATATTAAAACACTGCCTATAATGAAGTAATTTGCATTTGGTGCTTCTATAAATGAAGGCGATTTATATTAATAAATGAACCAATATTTATGCAGTGTTATATACATTACATATGAAGGCACTTAAATATAATGACAAATATTGCTACAAGAAAGAAAAAAAAAAGAAAGAGAAGAGGAGAGGTCTGTGCTCCTGAGAAGTTACACATAGGTAGCTAGGCAGGTGAGACCATAGGAAAGGGTTGAGGTGAGTAACCAATGGCAGGTTACAGAAGGTTGTTGCGTCTCATAATGAAGACCAATCAAGGCCAATAAGTGGTCGCTGTAGGAGCCATTGGTTATAGGCCTTCTTGAAAAGGTGGGTTTTAAAGTTCTGAAGGCCAGGAGAGTCTCAGAGTGACCAAGATACTTTATGTTCAGTACTTGACCCTGTATATAGCCTTTTTATACATAAAGGTCTTTATCTTGGGTCATTAAGTAGCAATCAGAGTGGATGGTCATCATGAAGAGCATACCCAATAGGCTGAATAAATGTAATCAGAGGCTTAAAGCGTTAATGGCCATAATTCAGATTCAGTCAGGACAGGTCACCACCTTGACCCAAAATACAGACCCCAGGAGGGGAGATTTTGAAGAGTAATTTCTGCCTAGAATAGCCATGTCTGTGTCAACCATTTTACACTATTTTTTTTAGTAGTAACCAATCCTTTAAATGTCAAGTTATAATTTCTACTCTTATTCAGATATTTGCTTTGTTATGTTCCTTAAAGTATACAGTCCCCTACCATACATGGCTGGCGTTAACCAAGAGCCCTTACCATTCAGTTTCCACTGTACAGATAAAGAACTGGGAACCATTGGTATTGGGTCCAGCATTGGCCATGGAGAGGACACCTATAAAAAAAAATATATAAAAAATATCAATTTGGGTCATGCACCATTTAAATGGATCATACACCCAACACCAAGACCCCATTAATCATACAGAAGTAGACTGATAGCCAAGGTCCTGTAGCAAATAAACCCTCACTTTCCCCTTCTTCCTCCAACTGTCCATTCTGCTCCACGTTCCTCCAACCACCTTTATATACACACACACACACACTTTAAAAAATTACTTCTATAATAAAAAAAATAAGATTTCATGCAATAAATGATGGACAGGGCTCATGGCCCCACATGGTTTAGCTTTTAGATCAATGCAAATATGGCAGACCTAGAGCTTTAGTTGGGAGAACATATATTAGCACCGATACATTGTAGCACGGACAGTTGCATTTCCTTAATCATATTTCTGAAATGTGCTCCTGAGTGTGTAATGTTTCAGTCATCAATATCCCAAGCACAGACAGATCGCTTGGCTCTCCACTGCTCACCTCATCTGCCCCTAAATAAACTGGATTAAGTGCAAACCTACAATTACTGCTCTTTACGGTGTGAGAATCAGACACAAAAAATAAAATAAAAAAAACTCACACCACACACAGTATCTCACCATGTTTAAAAAAAATAAATCCATTATTTCCTTGAATACAAATTGCATTTGTTTGCCCAATTTAAGATGGCGGCTACCAGACCCGGCCTTGCTACAGTGTTTTGTAGTGTGGTTCTGCAGACTTACCCGGCCCAGTGTGTTTCAGTATAAAATTCTCATCTGGGAAGCGGCTGCCATAAATGGATTTTCCTCCAGTGCCATTGTGATTGGTAAAGTCACCGCCCTATTAACAAAACAAAAAAGTAAAAAATTAAATAAAAAAAATATGTATGCATGTGCTGCTCTGGGCAGACCTTTGCAGGGACTGTTTGAGCAAGCCAAACAAAGCTTTTAAAACACTTGTGTTTGCATCTAAACATAAATTTTATTAACATCTAATATTAATACAGGGAGACTTCCATAGCCACCCAAGAAAGGGAACCAATGTAAGAACTGGATAACTAAAAAGTCGAGAGACAGACATAACGGTGAGGACAGTTTTAGTGGGGGTTACATGGCGAGACATCACTTGCTATAATTATGTTACAACCGGACACACAGCAAAGACAAAAACTAAATATATGTAAATAAAAAAAAAAAAATAACACAGATGTGCCTTGAACAGCTAAACAAATTAAAGTTGTATATTTCAATATAAATAAACCTATAATTACATTGTGTATGTATGTTTTAGGTATAGCTTTATTTATATTAAAATATACAACTTTAATTTGTTTAGCTGTTCACAAGGCACATCTGTTCCCTCAAGCTCATAATCTGATCTTTACTACTTGAACATTATGAATCTTGGAGTAATAGGTTATAGCAGATTGCTAAACTGGTGACTTTAAATTGACCCTGAAATTTGGGCACATATTCACAGATTTATGAAGAAAAAACAACAAGTTGTATGAAATTAGAGGTTTACCTGGCACATGAATTTTGGGATGATCCTGTGGAATGTGGACCCTTTGTAACCAAATCCCTTCTCACCTGTGCACAGGGCTCTGAAGTTCTCTGGAAAAAGTGGAGAGGAACAGAGAGGTTATTAGGGGTTACATTGTGACAGTGTCTGGAATCTTACAAGACATGGTTACAGATCAGAACACACACAGTCCTGGTCTTCTTGGTAGAGTTGAGATGTGAAACACGAATGCAGGGGAAGCGCCCAATAATATGCAGACTCCGTACCACTCTTGCAACATACAGCACAATAAAGAGCGTGCCGGCAATGGCAACCACCGGCCCAACTTCCCCATTTGTAGAAGAGAATGGTTAAAGTTAAACGTGAGCACACTAGTGGCCGTGATTTTCTAAATATCAGATCTGATTAAAAGACTTTTAAATATTTACAGCCTTAAAATGCTGAGTGAAGTATGCAGGATTGGAAATTTGATTAAAATGATATATATATATATATATATATATATACACACACATTTTTATTTCTTTTTTTCCCATTCATATGATCACTATCCTTCAATAAAATCCTTTTTTTTTGTTGCATGATCAGTCATATTTTCAAAATAAATGTCACAATTTCTGCCAGGGTATGCAAACTTTTGAGCACAACTATATCTGGCAGTTGGACCCCTCTCCCACCCTTACCAAGCACTCTTAGCTGCACAATCAATGCACTCTTTTCTGTAATCAAGATATATCATGAAGGTATCAGGAGGTGTCCGGTATTCTAAAATATCCCCTTATTCAACCAAGAGAAAGACACGTGTGTGCAGGTGGCGGAGGATATTACACCTGCAGATGTAAAAGCCAATGCACACAAATAGAGTCTTGCTTTGGAATCAGCTAGAAATGTGTGTGACCGGCTGAGTGCTCGGCCATACCAACCCATTTCATCTGGAAATATATTCCACAGCCTGATAACAATAAATAATCTGCAGGACTTTCACAGTTTTCTTTTCAATTGACACAGAAATGGTCTAATTTATTAAAGAAAGGTATCCAAAAACAAACATAATTCCCACCAATTGTAACAGAACATTCCAAAGGGAAACACCTTAACATTGATACAGAAGTTGGATTTATTTTATATATAAATAAAAGATCCATCAATAGCATACACTAAATCTATACTGGCCCAAGTGCTAAACACTAAATTGGGTTAGGGGAGAGCCAGGGAGGGGGTACATGCTGGAAAAATATTTTGTCTTGAAACTTATCGTATTAGAAAGTCCGGAGGGATTATTATTATTGCAAGGAGGCGCATTAGTGTCTGGAAAGTAGCCGGCATTGCTTTAGTCATTATCCATTAGCAGTTAGAATATATATATATATTTATTCTATTTTATTTTATTTTTTCTTGGGGGGGGGGGGGGGCACATGATAACTTATGATTATATCCATATCCAATTTCTGAAGTTTCCTTTTTAGGCCAAATGAACTACATTGGGCTCTATGTTCAGGGTGGAAGTATTAGGACTTCCTCCTTTCATTTTCACAACATAATCACCCCATGATTTTTATTTTCATGGTTAATAAGTTATATTTAAGTATATTCCTTCAGGGATACTTCACATTTTCTTAATGTAGATAACTTTATCTATAGCACCACTACCCTAAAAAAGGGGTCACAGATGTTCCAAATAGAATAGAATTATAACTGAAGGTAATAAGTGCTTTCTCAACTGAATTAGATATTATAACTTTAGTTTAGCCTCGGAGTCTCACATTGAATTATGGGTTTATACTCCCGTTACAGGCAGACTATCCAATCTGTTCCAAAGATTCCCCCTCCCACCATTGGTAGGTTACATACATACATACATACATACATACACCTGTCTAGGTTATAAAGCATTAGCACCTGCCAAACACCAAAGGAATAGAAATAAACTTGAGACCGAGGAGCTGATTGTGTCTCCCTGACCCTGGAAGGTAATTTAGTACTAATGGATCTTACCTGCAGTCTTTGGGACCACATCAGCTTTCAACTGAAAACGAGAGAGTAGAAAAAAAAAAAGAAAGTTAGATAAACATTTAACACGGTCATTGTCAGAAATGCTTTCAAGAGACTTCAAAACCTTTGCCATAATGATAGACGTCTGGAAGCCAGACCTAGGAATGTCTTATGGATGGTTACAATATTGTTGTATAAAATATAACTAATGCAAAATACAGGGAGACAAGGCCCTAAGCCCCATTTGCATAAGCAATACCAACACTAGAGGTGGTCAGTCAGAGAATGACCTCTCCTAATGGGTAGTTCCATGGATATGGTCATCTACGGAGAGCACCCAGATCTGTTTACATAGCGAAAGTGTTTTGATGGCCAAATTTTGAAATAAATCTATTTTACATAATTTTAAAGACAAACTCACTTTAAAATAGTTAAATGAATACAGTATCTCAGGTATCTCGTTTTATGTTTAAGTTTCAATTAAAACATGGAAAGAGACATAACTGGAATTACAGTGAAATAGGAAACGTGTCCGGACAGGAGCCGCCACCTGCACATACACCAAGTGACTCAGCACACGTGGCCACGAGCTCCTGTGTTACACCTACAAACACAGGGAGGAATAGATCTATATTATATTATATTATAGGTCATGCTCCTTCAGGATTCTGCAGAATGAAATAAAACTGACCCAACAGGAAAAAGGTTATATAGTCTTACTAGTAAGAAAACTTCAGCCTCGTGCGAATATGATCCTGGCGACTTAGATTTAGTGTTAATAGCAAAGTACTACAGAAGAGGTAGTAGAGAAGTGGAATAATCTTCCAGTGAAAGTGGTAGTGCAAGACACATTTAAGGTATTTAAAGTGACATGGGAAGGGGACAGTTATTGTACAAATGGTGTGTGTGATTATATATATATATATATATATATATATATATATATATATATATATACACACATACATACATACACTATATTTCCCAGTTTTCAAGCTCAGTTGTATAAAACTTCTACTCAGAACATGTATTTTTAAAGCATAAAAGTTATCTATCAATATCTTCTATCTCCAAGTCTCTTTATCTAGGGCAGGGGTTGGCAAATGTAACTTAAATTAAGGAACCAGGTTATGTATTATATGCATAATAACTCAAAAGTCAGCTGTTGCTCCCTGGACTTCTCAAGCTCGGATCTAGGACCACTTATTGCCTCTCAGTTAAGATTGAGAAGAAGATGCCCAATTAGTATTAGTAATAAAATCACAAAGTGTTAAAGTTGTCTTATTCTAATCTATACCAACGAGACATGCTCTTCTTCATTATTTTCCCCACTTTGAGAGTTAATGAATTACCCTAGATAAAAAGGAGACAGAGAGGGAGGTCCTTTATAGATAATATTTGTACTTTCAAGCATGTGCATTAAGATTATTATTTTGGTTCTTAAAGCACCAACTGCCATTAATATATTTATATAGGTTAATATTGGTTTCTGCATCAATTGGGACCTTAGTTGTGTCATGTTAAAAATAGTTCATTTAAAACCAAATTAGCAGGGGGCGGGGCTTCCTCTCCTGACAGCCTATGACAGGAGATACCCTATCAGACCCTCACCACAACTTGCTTATACACAGGAAGTCTCTCTATCTGTCTGCAGCAGGCACTGGATGAAGGTCACCTTGTAGTTGGCTTGGCATCACAGCCGGATGGTGACCTTGGGGGGGCACATGCATAGTCCAAAACACAACTGGAAAAGGCATGTACAGCATAGAGTATACACTGCTAGAGGGCAGACTGGCAGGTGCCCCTCCATCATGCACAGGAACAAATAATAATAATAATAATAATAATAATAATAATAATAATAATATCCCTTATTGGTAACCCACCAACATATACCATAGAGCTGTACAGGGGTGAAGTACAAGGCAAAAATAATGTTACCACATTGCAAGGAATGGAGGGTCCTGTGTGGACATGGACCATTTGGGGTGAATTAGAGATACAATCTGGCTGATGATTTTTGCCTTTTTGTGCAGTTTTTCAGCAGCAGCTCCAATAAAATAAGCAGAAAAACTGCAACTTCCCACAGATTGTAAGCAAAGCAAAGCATGGAGGAGACAATGTGGAAAACGCTGGTTTTACTCTTAAAATGTTATGTATCTTATATTACATTGTAACTTCTAAACATAATCTCTATGGTATATATATATATATATATATATATATATATATATATATATATATATATATATATATATATATACACATACACACACACAACTACCTCAATAGTTAGATGTCAGAAGTCACTGGTTTCTATTGAAATATTGTTTTGAATTCTAACATGGCACCCCAATACATGGCACCCCGATACATGGCACCCCAATACATGGCACCTGCCATCGCTAAACCCCCAGACACAGCATAGACAGGACCCAACCAATAGGGTATCACCCACACACAGGTAAGTCACAGGTGCCAGGCTCAAGGTAAACAACGTTTTAAGGTGCCCTCCTAGTGCTGTAAAAGGGGCAGACACAGCACCCCAGAGGCTACCCCCCCAGAGGCAGCACCCCTACAGTAATACCCCCCCAGAGGCAGCACCCCTACAATCTCCCCCCAGAGGCAGCACCCAACAGTAATACCCCCCCCAGAGGCAGCCCCCCTACAATCTCCCCCCAGAGACAGCACCCCTACAATCACCCCCCAGAGGCAGCACCCAACAGTAATACCCCCCCCCCCCCCCAGAGGCAGCTCCCCTACAATCTCCCCCCAGAGACAGCACCCCTACAATCACCCTCCAGAGGCAGCACCCAACAGTAATACCCCCCCCAGAGGCAGCTCCCCTACAGTAATAACCCCCCCCCCCCCATACACAGGCACCCCCCACCCCAGAGACTACAATCTCCCTCCAGAGGCAGCACCCCTACAGTAATAACCCCCCCAGACGCAGGCACCCCCCACCACAGAGGCAGCACCCCTACAGTAATACACCCAGAGGCAGCACCCCTACAGTAATACACCCAGAGGCAGCACCCCTACAGTAATACACCCAGAGGCAGCACCCCTACAGTAATAACCCCCCCCCCCCCCCCCCAGAGGCAGCACCCCTACAGTCACCCCTCACCTCGAACGTGACCCTCCCCAGGGGCTGGCTGTCCGCCGCCAGGTCCATGTACACCGTGGGGTTGTCCCGAGGGGGTCTGGAGTTGCCATTAGTCCTGGAGAAGAGAAGCAAGCCCGAGCTGGGCCGGCAACAGCGGAGAGCGAGGCGACCTGAGACCGGTAACATGATGAGTGCGGGGCCATGGTGCGGCAGGGGGTATATGTACAGGAGCAGCGCCACCACAGGCGGCCACGGGAACTGCAACAGGTATGATTCATTGTATACAATACAGCGCCCCCTGGAGGCAGTCACAAGACAGAGGACAGGAAGACAACTGAAAGAGCACTGAGTACATGGTGTGAGGGAGCACTGGATACACGGTGTGAGGGAGCACTGAGTGCATGGTGTGAGGGAGCACTGGATACACGGTGTGAGGGAGCACTGAATACATGGTGTGAGGGAGCACTGGATACATGATGTGAGGGAGCACTGGATACATGGTGTGAGGGAGCACTGAGTGCATGGCGTGAGGGAGCACTGAGTGCATGGTGTGAGGGAGCACTGGATACATGGTGTGAGGGAGCACTGGATACATGGTGTGAGGGAGCACTGAGTGCATGGCATGAGGGAGCACTGAGTGCATGGTGTGAGGGAGCACTGAGTGCATGGTGTGAGGGAGCACTGAGGGCATGGTGTGAGGGAGCACTGAGTGCATGGTGTTAGGGAGCACTGGATACATGGTGTGAGGGAGCACTGAGTGCATGGTGTGAGGGAGCACTGAATACATGGTGTGAGGGAGCACTGAATACATGGTGTGAGGGAGCACTGGATACATGGTGTGAGGGAGCACTGAGTACATAGTGTGAGGGAGCACTGCATACATGGTGTGAGGGAGCCTTGAGTGCATAGTGTGAGGGAGCACTGAATACATGGTGTGAGGGAGCACTGAATGCATGGCGTGAGGGAGCACTGGATACATTGTGTGAGGGAGCACTGGATAAATGGTGTGAGTGAGCACTGGATACATGGTGTGAGGGAGCTCTGAGTGCATGGTGTGAGGGAGCACTGAGTGCATGGTGTGAGGGAGCACTGAATACATGGTGTGAGGGAGCACTGAATGCATGGTGTGAGGGAGCACTGAATGCATGGCGTGAGGGAGCACTGGATACATTGTGTGAGGGAGCACTGGATAAATGGTGTGAGTGAGCACTGGATACATGGTGTGAGGGAGCACTGAATGCATGGTGTGAGGGAGCACTGAATGCATGGCGTGAGGGAGCACTGGATACATTGTGTGAGGGAGCACTGGATAAATGGTGTGAGTGAGCACTGGATACATGGTGTGAGGGAGCACTGAGTGCATGGTGTGAGGGAGCACTGAGTGCATGGTGTGAGGGAGCACTGGATACATGGCGTGAGGGAGCACTGGGTGTATGGTGTGAGGGAGCACTGAATGCATGGCGTGAGGGAGCACTGGATCCATGGCGTGAGGGAGCACTGAGTACATGGTGTGAGAGAGCACTGAGTGCATGGTGTGAGGGAGCACTGAGTGCATGGCGTGAGGGAGCACTGAGTGCATGGCGTGAGGGAGCACTGAGTGCATGGCGTGAGGGAGCACTGAGTGCATGGCGTGAGGGAGCACTGAATGCATGGCGTGAGGGAGCACTGGATACATGGCGTGAGGGAGCACTGAGTGCATGGTGTGAAGGAGCACTGGGTGTATGGTGTGAGGGAGCACTGAGTGCGAGGGAGCACTGGATCCATGGCGTGAGGGAGCACTGAGTACATGGTGTGAGGGAGCACTGAGTGCATGGCGTGAGGGAGGACTGAGTGCATGGTGTGAGGGAGCACGTGTCCAGTAATCTAGATGGTCAGTACATTGTGAGTGTCCAGTAATCTAGATGGTCAGTACTTTGTGAGTGTCCAGTAATCTAGATGGTCAGTACTCCGTGAGTGTCCAGTAATCTAGATGGTCAGTACTCCCTGCGTGTCCAGTAATCTAGATGGTCAGTACTTTGTGAGTGTCCAGTAATCTAGATGGTCAGTACTTTGTGAGTGTCCAGTAATCTAGATGGTCAGTACTCCGTGAGTGTCCAGTAATCTAGATGGTCAGTACTCCCTGCGTGTCCAGTAATCTAGATGGTCAGTACTCCCTGCATGTCCAGTAATCTATATGGTCAGTACTCCCTGCGTGTCCAGTAATCTATATGGTCAGTACTCCCTGCGTGTCCAGTAATCTAGATGGTCAGTACTCTGTGAGTGTCCAGTAATCTAGATGGTCAGTACTCCCTGCGTGTCCAGTAATCTAGATGGTCAGTACTCCCTGCGTGTCCAGTAATCTATATGGTCAGTACTCCCTGCGTGTCCAGTAATCTATATGGTCAGTACTCCCTGCGTGTCCAGTAATCTAGATGGTCAGTACTCCGTGAGTGTCCAGTAATCTAGATGGTCAGTACTCCGTGAGTGTCCAGTAATCTAGATGGTCAGTACTCCCTGCGTGTCCAGTAATCTAGATGGTCAGTACTTTGTGAGTGTCCAGTAATCTAGATGGTCAGTACTCCCTGCGTGTCCAGTAATCTAGATGGTCGGTACTCCCTGCGTGTCCAGTAATCTAGATGGTCAGTACTCCCTGCGTGTCCAGTAATCTATATGGTCAGTACTCTGTGAGTGTCCAGTAATCTCGATGGTCAGTACTGCCTCTGACTTGATAAAGGGAAGTTATCTCTCGAAAGCTTGTCATAATAAATGAATATGTTTGTCCAATAAAAAAGGTATCACCTTATACTACAATACTCTGATTATTCATATATATATATATATATATACAAATACACAAATACACACAGGCATGTGTGTCATTTTACTTGTTAGTACACAAAGGAGGGGAGAGTAGAAGTATTAACGGGGGCGACATACAGGCTGTATAAGCCCTAAATACGTCCCTGATATAAAGAGACCTTTGAGTGATGGGGGGGGGGGGGGGGGGGGGCAATGGTGGAGCTAGTGAATGAAGAGTCCCCGTGCAAAAAACAATGTTGGGTCCCCTAGGGATCACTGCTCCCCCCCATTGAGGGCTTCCCATGACTCCCCTGACGACGCTTGCCTGCGCAGGGAATCCCAAATGACGCCACAAATCCTCAATAGCGGGGGGAGCGGTGAGTGTGAGGGAGCCCAGAGGAGGCCCAGGGGTATGGTGGGGCAGTGATGGAGCTAGTGAATGGAAGTCCCCGGTGCAAACAATTTGTTACACCCCCCCTCCCCAAGGAGGAGGAGCAAAAAAATGTTTTGAGCCCCCAGTTGCCCCCAGCAGCCCCCTCCTCTTGCTTGTGCACTGAGCTCCGTGGGACAGTTCTCATTAGTCAGAGGCTGGATAGCCTCCACCTGCCGGCGCTTCATACTGCAGGGGAAAGCACCGGTAGGGGAAGGATATCCAGCCTCTGACTAATGGGAACCAAACCATGGAGCTCAGTGCACAAGTAAGAGGAGGGGGCTGGGGGAGCTGAGGAGGGGGCCCTGGTGGGAGACAGCCCTGGGCCCCTCACAGAACAAGGGCCTTGGTGCAATGCACCGCTTGCACCGGTGATAGATCCACCCATGCGGTGGGAGCCTACACTACAGAAATGCAAAAAAAATATAATGTAAGAAAAATGAGACTGCACTGGGGATCCCCAAAGGAGGGCCACAGTGCATTGCACTGCCCATGTGAGGGGGTGAGAGGGAAGCACTGAGCAGCAATAAATATAATGAGTATTGTCCATGGTTGGGGAAGTAAATGTGGGATTTATGAGTCTGTGTGGGCCATATATTTTTATCCATAGATATAACCAGACTGTACTTGTACTTTGCATTAGAAGAGAGGACTCGCCGTCCTACCGGCATGTGACGGATACAGATTGTGGAACATACATTGTGTAATAACATTATGATGTACTAGGTAAGTCATCTAAATGCACCTCACTGTCTATTCATGCTATTCATCTGACATCTTAACACTTAGTGTGAAATTACCATTGTAGTCACATGTCACACATATGTCAGTAACGTGTTCTGGAGCATATTTAGGTTTTATACTGACAGTTTTGTGTCATTCACCCCCCCCCCCCCCCCCTGTTTATTCTCTTCTTTCCTTCTATTATAAAATCCTAAGTGTGTGTTTTGTGTGATTATATACAATATGTCAGTTAGTATCAGGTACTTACAGACAGAAGTTGTTCTACTTATAGATATTTCTCTGCTTATACACAAGTTCTTCACAGGCAACATCAGGCGGACTGCTGCCTTCTGAAAATGTGCTGCCCTAGGCCTCGGCCTCATGGACCTTACCAGAAATGTGACTCTGAATATTATATGGTGTAGATATACGGGTCACACTCAGACCTGCAGATACTTTGTGACAAGATCCTCTATATGTCCTAGCTATATGTCCTAGTTATATGTCCTAGCTAAATGTCCTAGCTATATGTCCTAGCTATATGTCCTAGCTATATGTCCTAGCTATATGTCCTAGCTATATGTCCTAGCTATATGTCCTAGCTATATGTCCTAGCTATATGTCCTAGCTATATGTCCTAGCTATATGTTCTAGCTATATGTCCTAGCTATATGTTCTAGTTATATGTCCTAGCTATATGTCCTAGTTATATGTCCTAGCTATATGTCCTAGCTATATGTCCTAGCTATATGTCCTAGCTATATGTCCTAGCTATATGTTCTAGCTATATGTCCTAGCTATATGTCCTAGCTATATGTCCTAGCTATATGTTCTAGCTATATGTCCTAGCTATATGTCCTAGCTATATGTTCTAGCTATATGTCCTAGCTATATGTCCTAGCTATATGTCCTAGCTATATGTTCTAGCTATATGTCCTAGTTATATGTCCTAGCTATATGTCCTAGCTATATGTCCTAGTTATATGTCCTAGCTATATGTCCTAGCTATATGTCCTAGCTATATGTCCTAGCTATATGTCCTAGCTATATGTTCTAGCTATATGTCCTAGCTATATGTCCTAGCTATATGTTCTAGCTATATGTCCTAGCTATATGTCCTAGCTATATGTCCTAGCTATATGTCCTAGCTATATTTCCTAGCTATATGTTCTAGCTATATGTCCTAGCTATATGTCCTAGCTATATGTCCTAGTTATATGTCCTAGCTATATGTCCTAGCTATATGTCCTAGCTATATGTCCTAGCCATATGTTCTAGCTATATGTCCTAGCTATATGTCCTAGCTATATGTCCTAGTTATATGTCCTAGTTATATGTCCTAGCTATATGTCCTAGCTATATGTCCTAGCTATATGTCCTAGCTATATGTCCTAGCTATATGTTCTAGCTATATGTCCTAGCTATATGTCCTAGCCATATGTCCTAGCCATATGTCCTAGCTATATGTTCTAGCTATATGTCCTAGCTATATGTCCTAGCTATATGTCCTAGTTATATGTCCTAGCTATATGTCCTAGCTATATGTCCTAGCTATATGTTCTAGCTATATGTCCTAGCTATATGTCCTAGCTATATGTCCTAGCTATATGTCCTAGCCATATGTCCTAGCCATATGTCCTAGCTATATGTCCTAGCTATATGTCCTAGCTATATGTCCTAGCTATATGTCCTAGTTATATGTTCTAGCTATATGTCCTAGCTATATGTCCTAGCTATATGTTCTAGCTATATGTCCTAGCTATATGTCCTAGCTATATGTCCTAGCTATATGTTCTAGCTATATGTTCTAGCTATATGTCCTAGCTATATGTCCTAGCTATATGTCCTAGCTATATGTCCTAGCTATATGTCCTAGCTATATGTTCTAGCTATATGTCCTAGCTATATGTCCTAGCTATATGTCCTAGCTATATGTCCTAGCTATATTTCCTAGCTATATGTTCTAGCTATATGTCCTAGCTATATGTCCTAGCTATATGTCCTAGCTATATGTCCTAGCTATATGTCCTAGCTATATGTCCTAGCCATATGTTCTAGCTATATGTCCTAGCTATATGTCCTAGCTATATGTCCTAGTTATATGTCCTAGTTATATGTCCTAGCTATATGTCCTAGCTATATGTCCTAGCTATATGTCCTAGCTATATGTCCTAGCTATATGTCCTAGCTATATGTTCTAGCTATATGTCCTAGCTATATGTCCTAGCCATATGTCCTAGCCATATGTCCTAGCTATATGTTCTAGCTATATGTCCTAGCTATATGTCCTAGCTATATGTCCTAGCTATATGTCCTAGTTATATGTCCTAGCTATATGTCCTAGCTATATGTCCTAGCTATATGTTCTAGCTATATGTCCTAGCTATATGTCCTAGCTATATGTCCTAGCCATATGTCCTAGCCATATGTCCTAGCTATATGTCCTAGCTATATGTCCTAGCTATATGTCCTAGCTATATGTCCTAGTTATATGTCCTAGCTATATGTCCTAGCTATATGTCCTAGCTATATGTCCTAGCTATATGTCCTAGTTATATGTCCTAGCTATATGTCCTAGCTATATGTCCTAGTTATATGTCCTAGCTATATGTTCTAGCTATATGTCCTAGTTATATGTCCTAGCTATATGTTCTAGCTATATGTTCTAGCTATATGTCCTAGCTATATGTCCTAGCTATATGTCCTAGCTATATGTCCTAGCTATATGTCCTAGCTATATGTCCTAGCCATATGTCCTAGCCATATGTCCTAGCCATATGTCCTAGCTATATGTCCTAGCTATATGTCCTAGCTATATGTTCTAGCTATATGTCCTAGCTATATGTCCTAGCTATATGTCCTAGCTATATGTCCTAGCTATATGTCCTAGCCATATGTCCTAGCTATATGTCCTAGCTATATGTTCTAGCTATATGTCCTAGTTATATGTCCTAGCTATATGTCCTAGCTATATGTTCTAGCTATATGTCCTAGCTATATGTCCTAGCCATATGTCCTAGCCATATGTCCTAGCTATATGTTCTAGCTATATGTCCTAGCTATATGTCCTAGCTATATGTCCTAGCTATATGTCCTAGTTATATGTCCTAGCTATATGTCCTAGCTATATGTTCTAGCTATATGTCCTAGCTATATGTCCTAGCTATATGTCCTAGCCATATGTCCTAGCCATATGTCCTAGCCATATGTCCTAGCCATATGTCCTAGCTATATGTCCTAGCTATATGTCCTAGTTATATGTCCTAGCTATATGTCCTAGCTATATGTCCTAGCTATATGTCCTAGTTATATGTCCTAGCTATATGTCCTAGCTATATGTCCTAGTTATATGTCCTAGCTATATGTTCTAGCTATATGTCCTAGTTATATGTCCTAGCTATATGTTCTAGCTATATGTCCTAGCTATATGTCCTAGCTATATGTCCTAGCTATATGTCCTAGCTATATGTCCTAGCCATATGTCCTAGCCATATGTCCTAGCTATATGTCCTAGCTATATGTCCTAGCTATATGTCCTAGCTATATGTCCTAGCTATATGTCCTAGCCATATGTCCTAGCTATATGTCCTAGCTATATGTTCTAGCTATATGTCCTAGCTATATGTCCTAGCTATATGTTCTAGCTATATGTCCTAGCTATATGTCCTAGCTAAATGTCCTAGTTATATGTCCTAGCTATATGTCCTAGCTATATGTCCTAGCCATATGTCCTAGCTATATGTCCTAGCTATATGTCCTAGCTATATGTCCTAGCTATATGTTCTAGCTATATGTCCTAGTTATATGTCCTAGCTATATGTCCTAGCTATATGTCCTAGCTATATGTCCTAGCTATATGTCCTAGCTATATGTTCTAGCTATATGTCCTAGTTATATGTCCTAGCTATATGTCCTAGCTATATGTCCTAGTTATATGTCCTAGCTATATGTCCTAGCTATATGTCCTAGTTATATGTCCTAGCTATATGTCCTAGCTATATGTCCTAGCTATATGTTCTAGCTATATGTCCTAGCTATATGTCCTAGCTATATGTCCTAGCTATATGTCCTAGCCATATGTCCTAGCCATATGTCCTAGCCATATGTCCTAGCTATATGTCCTAGCTATATGTCCTAGCTATATGTTCTAGCTATATGTCCTAGCTATATGTCCTAGCTATATGTCCTAGTTATATGTCCTAGTTATATGTCCTAGCTATATGTCCTAGCTATATGTCCTAGTTATATGTCCTAGCTATATGTCCTAGCCATATGTCCTAGCTATATGTCCTAGCTATATGTCCTAGTTATATGTCCTAGTTATATGTCCTAGCTATATGTCCTAGCTATATGTTCTAGCTATATGTCCTAGCTATATGTCCTAGCTATATGTTCTAGCTATATGTCCTAGTTATATGTCCTAGCTATATGTCCTAGCTATATGTCCTAGTTATATGTCCTAGCTATATGTCCTAGTTATATGTCCTAGCTATATGTTCTAGCTATATGTCCTAGTTATATGTCCTAGCTATATGTCCTAGTTATATGTCCTAGCTATATGTTCTAGCTATATGTCCTAGTTATATGTCCTAGCTATATGTCCTAGCTATATGTCCTAGCCATATGTCCTAGCTATATGTCCTAGCTATATGTCCTAGCTATATGTTCTAGCTATATGTCCTAGCTATATGTCCTAGCTATATGTTCTAGCTATATGTCCTAGTTATATGTCCTAGCTATATGTCCTAGTTATATGTCCTAGCTATATGTCCTAGCTATATGTCCTAGTTATATGTCCTAGCTATAAGTTCTAGCTATATGTCCTAGTTATATGTCCTAGCTATATGTCCTAGTTATATGTCCTAGCTATATGTCCTAGCTATATGTCCTAGCTATATGTCCTAGCTATATGTCCTAGCTATATGTCCTAGCTATATGTCCTAGTTATATGTCCTAGCTATATGTCCTAGCTATATGTCCTAGCTATATGTCCTAGCTATATGTCCTAGCTATATGTTCTAGCTATATGTCCTAGCTATATGTCCTAGCTATATGTCCTAGTTATATGTCCTAGCTATATGTCCTAGCTATATGTCCAAGTTATCTGGTGAGAAATAAAACAAATCCATTGGTATTAATACATATTTTGTGTTACTTCGTCAGTACTTAGAGGCCCTACACATATAGGACTGTTCCTAAGGACACTTTGTTACTCTCTCTGTCATGACTTAGATATTCCACAGGACACATAACCTTAATGTGTCATCACGCCTTACATTAAACAATTAATTAACATGTCTTCTACACACATCAGCTGCTTCTGACTTCACGGAAGAGGGTGGTGAAAAGGTGTCTGGGTACACATTTATGCAAATTAGCACCAATTAGCCTCTGATGTCAGAGGAAGTGTCAGTTAATTGGAGGACACTCGTACTTCTATTAGCCTGAGCTGACTAGAGATGCGTTGCAGAGTAGAGGAAGAGCCACCAATGTGTAGAGTGGTGACGAATGGGTTAAATGTGCAGTTAAATGGACAATGCAGAGCTTCCAGAAAGATATCATTTAAAACTATAGGTAATAAAAAGTATGAATGATATTATGAAAGTCACCAAAATTAGGCACCATCTGGGAGAGACTTGAAATGCCTGTTTCAGTTTTTAAAATTGATCAAGAATGAATATTGTTATTTTCGGTCATTGCTTGTATCACCCATGAGGTGATCCCACAACCAGTGGCATAGAAAACCACATTCAGACTGTTACTGTCACACTGATTATTCCTTATGAGCTGATCCCAACAAACCAAAATGTAACCCTTGCAACATTTATCGGTGTAGGCATGGAATACTGGTACTCAGCTAAAACAGGAAAGCTATGGGTTATCTCAGGGGTACTCAAGTTCAGTCCTGGAGGGCTACACCCAAGCCTGGACTTGAAGATAGTCAGGATGACTGGAGAAGTGATTGACTCACCTGTGCACAGAAGGGATATCTTCAAATCCAGGCATATATGTGTGTCCCTCCAGGAACTTGAGTACCCCTGGGTTAACAGTCCACTGGGAAGCTATTCTATCAATCACAGCCTTCCCCCATAGAGCCTCACACGCCATGCACTGCACTCAAGACTTTAAAGACATTTATTCTCCTGATACACTACTCTGAGCACCATTTGCACTACGGAGACCCTGTGGTAACATCACAATAAAGCCCATAGTTGTTACATACCCAAATCTTTACATATGCTCTCTGTTTTAGCCCATGACCAAAAACAACTGGGGCCTCATTCTATTAGCGGCCGCAGCCGTTGCGGGGCCGCAAGGACCGGCCGCAAGCTATTCGGCTATTCTATTCCCTTACGGACGGGGGCTCCGGCAGGCTTGATCTAAAACGGCCGCAAGAGTTTCGGCCGTAAGAAATTCCTATTTGCAATTCAATTGCTCCGGGAACCCTCTCTGCAAGGCTAAAAACGAGCCGCTGCTTACTTGCAGGAAAGAGGTCCCGCTAGCACCAATTAAGCACATAAAATAGCTCAAATAAAGCCATCCTGCACTTTGAGAAGACTATAAAGGGATTTTAGGTGTTAGAAAAAATAGCACATAATTATCCTATACTCAAATCCGTAAAATATTTTATTTTTAATATACGTAAAATATCCATGTAAAAAGTCCAGAGTGCTTGGAGCACCTCAGACCCGCCCACGCCGCAGCCGGAAAATAAACAGTTAATTTGAACTCTGGTTTGGGCAGATGTGCAAGCTTGAGAGTGGGTTCCTTTTAATCCTCATGTCCCCCAATATGATCCCTAGCATTTACAGAGCTGTACAGTGCAGGCTTGAATTTATTTTTCAGTTTTTATATTTCACAGCTTACGGCCGGTTCCAAGATATGCGGCCGGCCGTAAAAGGAGATCCTTGCGGGGCCGTATAATAGAATCGCGAGTTAACTGAACCCCCGCAAGGAATCGCAGCCTTACGGCCGATTTACGGCCGATAATAGAATGAGGCCCCTGGTGTGATTTGAATTCACAACCTTGGCGCATTACAAATAACTATTATTATTATTATTATTATTATTATTATTATTAATATCAGTCAGTTGTTTTACCTCTAAGCCACCTCTCTACATGAATATGCTAGACTGAAACATGTACCACTCAGCCTGCACAGCTGGTTGTAATTAGAGCCTCTTTGTATTTACCCAAGATTTAGGGATGGATACAAACAATCTAAAATCTAACATTCTCCAAATTGCACCAACTAGGACATTTTTGAAAAGGAAAATACTTTTTGCCACATACTTTTCAACCTCTATCTGATGGTGCAGACAATAAACGTATGTTGAAGTTTGTTTCTGGACTCCCCCCTAGCCCTCACTTTTATGTTTGTGTTAGTGTATTATGATTGCTTGTCAACATAAATTACTGACCGAGGCTCTGCACATGCTCATATTGACTCTTGCTGTTTGGGTACACAAAGATTTCAAGCGATTACTTAGCAATAATTAGCAGTCATTACCTGGAACATTTGCTGTGTCCCTTTAACATTAAAATGACGCTGAAGAACCATTTTTTTTTATTTTGCATTTAAAAGAGCACATTTTAAGTGTTTTATATGGGGTTCACTATGGCGCTTTAAGTCTTTTATTGTCTCTGGCCAAGCTTGGTGACCTACACTTTGTGTCCTGTATTAATCAATATTTTACAAGGATGCTATTATGGGGAAATCTTATGAAAAAAAGTCCTTTGATATCCCTTATGAGAATTTCAAGATATTTGCTGAGACATTCAATAAAAGGGGAGAGCTGAGAAATATTACTAAAATCTTAAGGGATAACCAGGTCTTGTACAAATGGGGTTTCCCCACAAAATTGATGATAACTGTGGGTAAGAAGAAAATAATAGTAAACAGCAAAAAAGAGGGGGGAGGGTGTTACAGGATTTGAACTTATCGAATTAGAGGCAAGAGGTGTTATAGATAATGTGAGATTATAAGGTATGGAAGGTCTAGGAGTGGGGAAAGGGGGGAGGAGGATGGGTGGATGGGAAATATGAATGGAATAAAGGAAGGAGGGGGAAAGGTATAGAGTCTCCATTAATAGATATTCAAGAGTCTTAACAATATAGTTTTTTTTAATATAAATAACATAATTATTTAACGTATTTTTTTTATTTTTTTTTATTTATTGTTATAACTTTGTGGATGGATTTTTATATTTTGATAAGAATTTTTGATATTTATATGGTTATTATTCATTTATTGATGGAGTAAATTTTGGAGGGGGGGGGGTATATTTAAGTAGGAGCCCCCCAGGATTGTATTTGGAAGTCTATTAGAAAAGGAAAATATACAAATGTAGGGTTGAGAGGAATTAGAATATATAACATATTGTGGGGGATTTGAGAGGCAGAGAAAAGGAAAAGAAAAAAGGGTAAAAAGATATGTGTGGTCTGTTAATGAGATAACTCATATAGAGTGTTTTAGATACTCATTCCCATTTTCTTTATTTGACCCCCCCTCCTTTTTTTGTGGGGGGGGGGGGTCTTTCTTGCCCTAATCCCCCAATCAATTTTAATTAGTTAAGTATAGATTGATGTGTCTCCGTGGTAAATTTCCGGTTAAGGTCCTAACTTGAACTTAAGGAAGTTCTATTTCACCGCTTCCCAAATGGAACCCCCCATATATTGGTGGCGCTACAGGGTGGGATATGGTGATTACTCATTGGTAGAATTGGGTAAGAATGATGCTGGAATGAATGGTGTATGTAAACGAATTGTAAAGATATTAAATGGTGTATGGAGGGGTAGACCCCAAGTGGCACTGGAGCCGAGTGAGCCCAATGAGGGTCGGCACGTAATCATTAAATGGGCTGATAGATCAAATTATAAAGATGTCAACATTAAAAAATGGTAGCAAAGGATGTCCAAGGACTTAATGTGCCTTTTAAAAGATATATGATGAATAGAATAGAATAGAAATTTACAAGAAACACATTTTCAAGCAGGCAAGATACCATATCTTAAGATGAAAAATATGACATATAAAAAAAAATGAGGGGTTACTTTTTTTTTTTTATAAAAAATGTGAATTAGTTGAAGAAATAACCTTGATGCACCGTCACGTCCATCATATTATATGGATTGGCCTTATTGATAAAGAAAAGTTTACAATAGTTAATATATATGCTCCCAATACAGGTCAAATAAGGTTTTTGGACCCAATCTTTAAAATAATTCGGAGATATGGTGAAAATAAATCGATAATGTGTGGAGATTTGGATGCAGACTTTTATAGGAAATCCGAAAAATGTCCCATCCCAGATGCCAAGGTCAAACAAAATGCAAAGCACTTTCAGAATCTCCTAATTAGACAGGATTTGGGGGATATTTCATGCAAATGAGAAGGATTTCTCTCATTACTCACATAGACATCAAACATTTTCTAGATTGGACTATATATTAATTTCGGAAGTCTAATAAAAAGACTAACTAACACGGAACTAGCTCCCATAACGTGGTCAGACCATGGAATGACTTCTATAAAGATCACAATGGATTCTTCTCCTAGAGAGAGCCCCATGGAAATACAACATTAGTTTAACACAAGATCTAACAATTAAAGAAGATCTGAGGAGAGAAGAAGCCAATTTTTAAATAAATAGTCCATCTCTTCAATCGAAAGTAATGGTGTGGATGGACCATAAGGGCTGCTGATTTAGCTGGCAACATTTCTGGAAGAAACAAAGGTGTCGCCCCATTAAGGGAATTATATATAGATTGGCTAAGCTCGACAGAAAGGTAAAGAAAAACTTTAATAAACCGACTCAAGAACAAATTAGGAGGATTCTGCTGCGAATCAAAAGAGTCAAACAAAAAATTTTGGATAATTCCACAAGGGACGATACAGAAAAAGCGATATCATTTTGGGAATAGAGCGAGTAGAATGATGGCTAATAAATTAAAAACAAGGAAGATGAAAAATAGAAAAATAGATTGCCTTAGACACAACAAGGTAAACTTGACTATTCCAAATAGCATTGCAAAAAGTTTTGCACAATATTATCAACAATTGTATAACTTGAAAGATAATGAAGGTTTTGTGAAGCCCACTAGTCTAGAGATACAAGAATTCTTAGATAAGGTAAAACTGATGAAAATTTCGGAAGAGGAGTTTTTAAATAGTGAAATTAATGAAAAAGAAATTCAAGAAGTAATAACTAAACTAAAATTAACCGCCTCCCCTGGCACTGATGGCTTAAGGAATCACTACTCCAAAATCTGTATAGGACAATTGACTATTCCACTTAAAGAAGCACTGACCCAGATAAAAGAAGAATGATATGCACCCAAACATCGTAACAACACCTAAAAATGATCAAAATTCCCCAGAGTGCAAAAATGTTCACCCAATCTCACTTACTAATATGGATTTTAAGATCTATTCCAAATTTTGGCGAACAGATTAAAACCTTTTATAGGGAGATTAATATTGTTAGAGCAAAAGGGCTTTGTCCCGAATAGACAAGGCCCAGATATTATAAGAAAATTGGCAAATTTAATTTCATATGTAAAAAGCAGTCAGACAGCATCAGTATTTGTGTCACTAGACGCGGAGAAAGCCTTTGACAGGGTCAGTTGGGGATTCATGGACCTGACATTGGATACATTTGATTTTGGTATATTTGGGTCCATGGCCATAGGGGCACTGTATGGTTCCCCAACCGCCTCTGTTAGGGGCTTGGGATTTGCCTCGAACAGATTCAATATCTCCTACAGAACAAGACAGGGGTGCCCCCTGTCGCCAATCATTTTTGCCTTGATAATGGAGCCCTTACTGGTGTTAATAAATAACACCATGGTAGTGAAAGGGTTAAAAGTAGAAACAACAGATCACAAATTAGCAGCCTTTGCTAAAGACATAATGTTAACAGTGGAGGAACCGGTCTCTTCTTTGGGTAATCTCTTCTCCCTGACTGAAGAATATAGCAAAGTCTCCAATTATAAACTTAATTTAGATAAATAAGAGGCGCTTCAGACTAATATCTTAGAGGAAGAATCACAACTTCTTGAAGTTAAATATCAGGTAAAATGGCAGGTGTCTTTTAAACATCTGGGAATCACTCTTCATAATGATGTTAAAAAACGAATTAATACTAACTATAAGACTACTTACAAGAACATTGAAGATACCAATTAAAGGTCGGGAGGGATTGAACATCTCTTGGTCGAGGAGAATTATGGCGACTAAGATGTATTTACTCCCTAAAATTAGTTACATTCTACTATGTTTTCCATTTCCAATGCCAAATTATCGCATATATAAATTTCAGAGGAAAATGGATATCTTCATCCACAATGCAAAAAAAAATAGAATAAAAAAAATTGACTTAGGATGTAGATTTAATAAAGGAGGCATAACTTACCCTATACTCAGAATTTTTCAGGAGGCAATGTCAATCTCCCATTTGATTAGGTGGAATGAGCCTTTCCATCTAATCAAATGTTGCAGATTGAAAATGAATTAATAGGTGCAGGAGATGCTTACTTTAGGCTATATCTAGACAATCCTGATATGAAGGACATTATATTAAAGAGAAGACTGATAAGAAACAATATAAAAAGGTGGAATAAATTAAATAAAAAATATTCACTGATTGTATTCCCTAGTCCTATAACCCCCTTGGCAACCCTTGCTAAAGATCTGGAATCTACCATTCTAGTTAGAATGGTTAAAGGTGATCTTTATGGTTAAAGGTGATCTATATGGTTAAAGGTGATCTTTATGGTTAAAGGTGATCTTTATGGTTAAAGGTGATCTTTATGGTTAAAGGTGACCTATATGTTAATAACAAGATCAGAACATTTGATTAAATAAAGTTGAAATATCCCGGTCTTGCCAATAGCTGGATGGAGTATATTTCTTAATGTAATAAGTTGAGAACTTCTAAGTACCACTTAACAGAGTCCAGAGATTTGACGGCTTGTGAAAACGTATTTCTAGCAAATAGTAATCGACATTTGATTTCCAAATGTTATAATATAATAAAGAGTAAGTCAGAGGAGAAGAAATCCCAAATGATGCTAAAGTGGGAAGAGGAATTAGGGATAGAATTCCCCATTGACACATGGTATAGTGCATCAAATATAACTGAAAGATTTATAAGGAATGCTGCCCAGAGAGAGCTGCAGTGTAACATCTATAATAGATGGCATTGGGTTCCTTTAAGGTTGTCACAAATAATAGTTGTCAAACTGCGAGACGTTGCCACACTTTGCGTGGTGCGTACGACTTAGCCGATGAGCGCCGAAGGCGAAGGCGCTCATCAATGCAAGCCTTACAAAGCGAGCCGTTAAACCATAGCACTTAGCCCATGCGAGCCTCACAAAGCGAGGCGAGCAGTTAAAATACTGGACGCAGAACTTAGAAAAAAAAATAGGAGATGCGGGACTTAGAAAAAAAAAAGATACGCGACGCAAAAAATTACGAGATTAGCGGCCGAACAAAAAACACGAAAAACACACTAAATTAATTAATTAAAAAATTACAAAAACATCACAGACAGCATGGGGCAACAGCCACTCGAAAATCGCCTAAGCGAGGAAAAAATGGGCGCCGAAAAAAAATTAAAACGAGGCTACACGATCCAGGACCACGCAAAACACTGCAAAACGTTTAGCACTTTACACATCACACTACGACCTACAAGATACACTATTACCCACTACACACAAAAGCCAGAAAATGCTCACGAGACGCGTACCACATTAATATCATTACGACTATTCAATTCCGCTTTAAACAATAAACCAACGGCTTTACCTCGCGCACGCAGCCTATTTATACTGCACACTTGGAACATTCATTACACTTTATAAGCCGGGCATCAACACTCACAATGTATATTCTATGCGAACGCAAAATACAAACAGATTGTAAGCTCTTCAGCCTATTGCTCGCTTCATATATCAATTATAAATAATTAAACTATATTAATTTATTGAATAAATCATTAATTATTACTTAAGAACATATACATAGAAATAGATATCTCTCTCACAGGACCAAAAGTACACGACAGGAGAGGCTCGCTATGAGCGCTGAAGGCACTCAGCACAAGCCTCGCAATGAGCGCCGAAGGTCCCAAGGCCTGCGAGGCATGCGATCAGCGCCAAAGGTGCTCAGCTCAAGCTTCGCAATGAGCGCTGAAGATCACTATACTCGCAATGAGCGACAAAGGCACTCATTGCAAGGCATGTGATGAGCACCGAAGGCGCTCAGCGCAAGCCTTGCAATGAGTGCCGAAGGTCCTCACAGTACAAAACGGTTTCAATTATACCTCAAACAGCATTCCCATGGCTTCAAATCTTATTGCCCCATCATTTTTGACGGCCAAGTTGCTAGTATCATATAACTAAGGATGAGAAAGCTAAGCTATGCTGGAGAGGTTGTGGGGAAGTGGGCTTCTACCACCTACATGTGTGATGGAAATGCCCAGTGATATTTAAGTTTTGGCAGAACTTTTCAAATCCGCTATCGAAGTTGGCTAATGAAGTAATAAACTTAACTCCTGAAATGACTCTGCTGCATATTTTCCCGGACATAATGTCTTTGGGGATTAAAGCTACTAATGCAAAACAAAATCCTAATTGTAGCAAAATCTCTTATAGGCCCAAATTGGAAGCACAAGACAATCCCAACATGGGAAGAAGTTGGGGGGAAATTGATAAAAATTGGCTATTGGAAAATAATTTCTGTGAAATGGGAGTTATCACTAAATCAACGATGAAATGGAAAATCTGGGGAAAATATAGATCAAAGGAATTAGGAAATTAAAGTTTACATTGAGTTCTGGACATAGTAAAAAGAAAATGTTTAAATTTCTTGCCAGACGCCAGTAGGACCTCACTCTGTGTGACTCCGGTGCCAAAGGATCTTCTCCTATACGCTAACAGTTTTAATTGAAACTTAACCTGGTATGTATGTAAACCCAAACTAATTTTATGGGAAAGTACTTCTTAAAATGTTTAATTGATATATTATTGGGTTATGGAAATATATGTATTTGTAAGTAATGTATGTACTTGTCTTACTGACCTGTGTTGTCGGATGTAAACAAGGAATGTCTGTTTTGGTAATATGTTATTTATGTATTTATACTTTAAAATGCAATAAATGTTTTCAAAAATTAAAAAAAAGTGATGCAGAATAACCATTTTATTTATTTTGCATTTAAAAGAGCACATTTTAAGTGTTTTATATGGGGTTTGCTATGGCTCTTTAAGTCTTTTATTGTCTCTGGCCAAGTTTGGTGACTTACACTTTGTGTCCTGTATTTATCAGTCGACTAATATGTTTTGCAATAGTAGACTAGACCAGAACCTCAAGAAACCTATATATATATATTTTCATGACTGATTTCGGGACTCTCCAGAACCCCACAAGCAGCCATGTTATTTGGGACTTTGGCACACTCGGTTGCTAATATTAAAGTCTATTAAAATGGACATGAGACTTGTTGTAAGGACAGTGACATGTTGTTTTTATGTGTAATGTACTGCAGACCACGATAATGAATGTTGGGGTTACTGTATAATGTTATAAGCACTGTAATAATGTTATTTTACTGGTAAGTAACAGAGATACATTTTCTGCCATTTTTGTTAGTGGGGACAAAGGGTTAAGTTTCTGCAAGAATTTATATGGAGTACGGCCTCTCAGGGCAGCCAGGCATCCTTTCTCTCTGGCCTCAGATAGGCATAAAGTTTGAAGTTAGTTTATTGATCCTCTGGGGTTGTAAGACAGATCAGATCTGGAAAGCATGGGGGGGGGGGTGATCCAACAAGCCTCTCTCGACCAAGAGGATGGGCTAGAACTGGGGGATGGTTTATATTTGGGATTGTTAAATATCGGTGTCAGAGGAATAAAGAGAGTCTGTCTTTACACTAATTGAATGGTGTTGCTAATCTGATTTTTCCTGCTTCTCCATGAATGATGTCCTGATCTGCATTGGCTTGCTGGGTGCTGAGAGATTGAACCCCAAATTCACAACCTAGATGGATTACTGTAGCAGAAAGCAGGAGAGTCTTGGGGTGCACAAGGCCCCTCGTCTCTGGGTCGTGACATATATATATATATATATATATATATATATATATATTCACAGGCTATTAGAATCATACAACATGTGTTAAATTGGAGGTAAAATCATTATTAGGTGATTTGCCAAAACTCTCAGAAGAATTTTTAGTGATCATTCAAACATACATTTTTAGAACCAATGTGCTAGACTGATTTGAGTTCTATGCCCAGTAAAGGGCCACCGAAGTCCAAAAGTTTCTGTTATGTTTTTAAAAGAATATTTTTTATTTATTACAAAGGATTTTTTACCCCATGAAAAATAAATTATATTAATTTAGGAAAATTAACCCTAAAATAACAGACAGGCAGATGAAAAACAATGTCTTGGATCACTTTTATTTTGCCAATGAGTTAACACAGAATGTAAATAAGGAATCATTGAGATCCTGTTACTTGTGTTTTCTTATTTGATTAATATTAAAACCACCATAAATAACATGAAATGGTGCAGTTCAAACATCCATAAGGCTCTCTTTCCCTCTGGCTCTTTAACATTTAAGGACACACTTCTATCTGAACCTGGAAGATTTCTGGATGTTGCTAGGTATATAATATCCCGGTGTGTCTATTTACTGACATGTACTTTATTTTATTAAGATTATTTTATTATTATAATTTCTGTTTTTACTGCCAAAAATCAAATGGGCGCGTATGGGCCCGTCCTCTGCAGCTCATGTAAACACAGACTCTGCTGTACTTGCTGTGCTGTGTCCCATACTAACCAATCAGTGACCATCTCTCAGCAACATTTTGCAACACATCCCTAGATAGGTTAGTACACTACACTGCATGTCCAGCCCTACAGAGTCTGTTTCTACACATGATGCAGCGGGCGACCCATACAGGGACTGTTTATTTTTTTAAGAAGTGCTCATAAGCTCTGTTTTTATTGCCTAAAATCCATAAAAGTAAATAGATACACAGGGATAACATTCAGGAACTTTCCATGTCCACTTAATTAAAAAAAAACTACATTTCAGTTCATTATTATTTATGAAAAAAAACTGAAACGTTTGCAACATATAATCCTCATTCTTACTGGATACAATGTAGTGACCTCCGCGTCCTGTCTGGTTTCTGGGTGAAAGTTCTTTGTTTGTTTTTCCACCAATAAACAAACTCTGGACTTTGTAATGAGAGGTTTGCGCTGGAAACCGGCAAATATTTGTATGAAGTGAGAGGCGCGCTGGAGCGAGCATAGTGCGCTGGATTAGAGAATCTCGTATTCAAACCCGAAATTAAAACATGTGCTTGAATAGCGACTCTGAAATCTGGTGTTTATGTTTCCATCTACAGTTACCTACCTTTGAATTTAAAGGGACACGGGAGGTTACTGGTGTTACTATGTATATAATATCCCTGGGTGTCTCTTTTATGGATTGTATTCTATTCAGAAGTGCTTATAAGCTCTGTTATGTCTGTCTAAAATCATATGATTTGGACCTATTTGGGTCTGTCCAGCTCATGAATATACAGATGGGCCTTTAGTATGAGGGGGAGAGTTATCCTACTAGGGTTTACTCTTGTATTGCTAAGTGATTATATAAAGTGTCAGTCTAGTTCTTCAAAAGAACATACTGTAACTATTATATTTCAGTAGTAGAGAAGGCGGAAGTTGAATAGCAAGTGATGTGTGGGGCAGGAGACTGAGCAGTGGCAGAGCTACTGCTGGTGCCAAACACCGGGACCCATGCCAGTGTGGGGGCCCAATGTTACTTGGAGTAAAAATGTATTAGGTTAATTATTTTTATAGACAGGTGATCTGATCACTGTAGGGTTGTTTTGACAACCTATATCTATTTTTGTCTTCTGTAATGACCCAACACTGGCCCTTTAAATAACTACTGGAGTGCTCATACAGTAACATTTTGTTTAGTAACAGATTAGTAACATTGTGTCATGGACAATGCATGAATATATAATGATACACAATAACAATGTAACAAGTCATGTAAACAACTGATTTTAGTGCCATTACACGCTGTAACCAATGTAAGTTATTAATAAACAATACAGTCAATATTTATAGAAAAAAAATCAATGTAGTTTTTAAAATGTACATTTGATTTTACTGTTGCAAGTTGTAGCATGTCTGATTCTGCCCCCCCCCCCCCCTTATTTGGGGTTGGGGGCAGACCTGTGCAGGACACTGTACCAATATGTCTCACAGATCAGTCTGTTTGCCAATTTTTTTCTTTATATACTGATTTATTTCTAATTAGATTTTACCTGACGCCCAACTATAAGATCACAACAGTGGTGTTTTATTGAACCATGAGCCCTGATTTTTGCATAAAAGACTCTGATTACATCATGAACTCTTTTATCTTACGTAGCTCGTCTAAGGAGCTTATCTTATCCTACAGGAGCTTGCTTTTTATTCAATCCTATAGTTAAGAGCCACTTTTTAGTGGCAGTCTTGCAAAAGAACTGAATAGAGAGGTAATCTGAATACACAGTTCCTCCAATGTGCCTAATCATATTAAGAACAAAGGAAAAGGAAGGAATAAACTGCCCACCCTTCTTCAACTTCTTTATATAAATTAGATGCCTATTAGGTCAATAAAGATGACGAAAATATTTGTAGGTGGTCAAATTACCCCTAGGATTCTCAGACCACCTTCTATAAGAATAATTACCGTTATAAATTTAAAGATAACTTCTTAACTCTAGGTGACATGGGCCTCAGTGATTTGCACCTGCTGCACCGGCAGTAGCTCCGTCACTGAACTCTACTGTGTGCCAGCTTACAAATTCATGTTTTGATTTTTGGAGATCTTCATTTGACCTTTTTTTTATTTCATAAGAGGCTTAGGGAGAATGACTAGTGATTTAGTGCTGATGTAATGGGAGGAGTTAACCAGCTCATTGGCTGTGTCAGAGAAGGGGTTAATCTGTTTCTGCTGACAAACAGTAACTTGTATAACTGGAATTTCGTGTCTAATTTTGGATACATTTGTGTCTTGGTGTTATTTCCCTACCATTTCAGTAGATGCTTAGGAAGTAAGGAGGGACCACATCCCGCCTGGCACATCTATCATTATGTCTCTGCTTGTGTTTATCCATAAGGTGATCCTGATACTGGGTTGCCAGTTCCATCTCCAGGGGACCTCTCTGTTATGACCTGCCCATCTTGGGTGACCCTACATGGTATAGCTCACATGTTTGTTTGCTTTTATTTTCTTCAAAAAATGTTACAAACATAGTTTATACAGTATATATACTGAGTATTATTGTCATCGATCGGGATAACAGAAACGACAATGAGGGAGAAAAAAGTAAAAACAAAAAAAGAAAGAGCGATGAGGTGAGATTTGGTACCGTTAGATGTGGTCAGCGTTATACAGTCCCTTGCAAAAGTATTCACCCCCTTGACTTTTTACCTGTTTTGTTACCTTACAGCCTTAAGTTCAATGTTTTGTTAATCTGAATTTTATGTGGTGGATCAGAACACAATAGTCTAAGTTGGTGAAGGGAAATGAGAAAAATATATACATAAAACTATTTTTTAGAAATAGAAAACAGAAAATTGTCACGTGCGTATGTATTCACCCCCTTTGGTATGAAGCCCATAAAAAGCTCTGTTGCAACCAATTACCTTCAGAAGTCACATAATTAGTGAAATGATGTCCACCTGTGTGCAAGCTAAGTGTCACATGATCTGTCATTACATATACACACCTTTTTTGAGCCCCAGAGGCTGCAACACCTAAGCAAGAGGCACCACTAACCAAACACTGCCAAGAAGACCAAGGAACTCTCCAAACAAGTAAGGGACAATGTTGTTGAGAAGTACAAGTCAGGGTTAGGTTATAAAAAAATATCCAAATCTTTGATGACCCCCAGGAGCACCATCAAATCTATCATAACCAAATGGAAAGAACATGGCACAACAGCAAACCTGCCAAGAGACGGCCACCCACCAAAACTTACGGACCGGGCAAGGAGGGCATTAATCAGAGAGGCAGCACAGAGACCTAAGGTAACCCTGGAGGAGCTGCAGATATCCACAGCAGAGACTGGAGTATCTGTACATAGGACGACAATAAGCCGTACGCTCCATAGAGTTGGGCTTTATGGCAGAGTGGCCAGAAGAATGCCACTACTTTCAGCAAAAAACAAAATGGCACGTTCTGAGTTTGCGAAAAGGCATGTGGGAAACTCCCAAAATGTATGGAGGAAGGTGCTCTGGTCTGATGAGACTAAAATTTTACTTTTCGGCCATCAAAGAAATCGCTATGTCTGTCGCAAACCCAACACATCACCCAAAGAGCACCATTTTTCAGCAGCTGGGACTGGGAAACTGGTCAGAGTTGAGGGAAAGATGGATGGTGCAAAATACAGGGATATTCTGAGCAAAACCTGTACCACTCTGTGCGTGATTTGAGGCTAGGACGGAGGGTCACCTTCCAGCAGGACAATGACCCCAAACACACGGCTAAAGCAACACTTGGGGGGTTTAAGGGGAAACATGTAAATGTGTTGGAATGGCCGAGTCACAGCCCAGACCTCAATCCAATAGAAAATCTGTGGTCAGACTTAAAGATTGCTGCTCACAAGCACAAACCATCCAACTTGAAGGAGCTGGAGCAGTTTTGCAAGGAGGAATGGGCAAAAATCCCAGTGGTAAGATGTGGCAAGCTCATAGAGACTTATCCAAAGCGACTTGGAGCTGTGATTGCTGCAAAAGATGACTCTACAAAGTATTGACTTTAGGGGGTGAATAGTTATGCACATTGACTTTTTCTGTTATTTTGTCCTATTTGTTGTTTGCGTCACAATAATAATAAAAAAAAGACATCTTCAAAGTTGTGGCATGTTCTGTAAATTAAATGATGCAAATTCTCCAACAATCCATGTTAATTCCAGGTTGTGAGGCAACAAAATTTGAAAAATGCAGAGGGGGTGAATACTTTTGCAAGGCACTGTATATTATGTCTGTCCCAGATTACCCATTTTGTCTCGTCTATGGGAAGTTGTAATCATTTTGTGGAGTCTCTCTGGAGCATTCTGTTCCTTTTTTCCTCATCGAGCAATAGACTCCATGATGGAACAGAAGCTTGTTTCCAATTAATTGATATCAGCCTTTTGGCTGTCATAAATATTTGGGTAAGAAAAGCTTTTTTGGCCTGATTTATAGTTTGAGGAAAAAAATGGAATAGGGACTTTTCTATGGAGAGTTTAATATGTTTGTTCAAAATGATAGATAAATGGTCAAAGCAATCTTTCCAGAAAACATTTAGTTTATAGCATTCCCACCATATGTGTCTAAACACTTCCGCTTTCTCCCCAACATTTATCTCTATTTTGAGTTATCTTGAAGGGTACGCAGTGCCATCTTTGAACTACTTTGAAGAAGACCTCCCTGTATGATGCTAATTTAATACATTTTTCAGTGATCTGAAAGACCTGAAGCCATTCTTCCTCTGACCAGAAGGAGTTAATTTCTTTTTACCACTCTTTCAACTTAGTTATTTTTCTTTGCTCCATCTTAAGTCTCCAGGATTTAAAACATTTAGAAATCACATGTCAACTTTGTTTCCTATGGCATATTTTCTCGAAGTGGATGAGCTCTCTATTTACTAACTGAATTAAATTAGTTCTGGTCAGAGCTTGTTTTACCATATTGTATTCTAGCCTTTTATGGGAAGGGAGCCTGTATTCTGAACCCAATTCCTCAAATGAACAAAATGTATTTTTCTTAAATAAGTCATTTAATGGAATAATTGCCCAATCTTTGCAATTATCTTTATGAAATCTGTTATGGCTGCCTTTGATAATTTGTAAAGACATTAAATGACTAGGGTTAGGGGACAGAGGCAATTTATTATTTTGCCAAATGTTCCATCCTTTTCTGACTATCAAGTAGGTTGATGTCTTGATCTTCTATAATTGTTGTTCTTGCCACACGAGGTCCTTAAGTTCTCCTTTCGCCAAATATGCTTCTTCTGTTTGGTACCATCTGGACGATTCCTTCCCTATAAACCACTTAACTATATGTGTGAGCATGGTGGCTTCATGGTAACTGTTGAGATCAGGTAGAGCTATCCCGCCTCTCCTAAAGTGCCTAGTAGTCACATCCCTTGTAATCCTTGCCTTTTTACCCTTATACATATAGTTTTCAATCACCGACTGAAATTGCCTAATTAAATATCCAGGAAATTCTATTGGGATAGAACGCATTAAGAAGTTTATTCTGGGAAGGATTCATTTTGGCTATTCGGCCCGACTCTGATAAATTGTTTGATCTCCATGACTTCGGCACCTCTTTTATTTTAACCAGTCTTTGCCAGATGCTTCAGGTCATCAGAAAATAATATACCTAAGTAAGTGACCCTGTTGGAGCACCAATTCAAGGGAAACTTAGACTCAAGTATAATACGCTCGGCTTTTGTTACGTTTAATGACTTCTGATTTTGACTTGTTCACCTTGTAAGACGATATTCTGCTATATCTGTTTAAGATGTTGTATAAATGTTCTAATGATTCTTATGGCTTTTTCCAGCTTGGCCAATGTCAGCAGAACAACATCTGAAGCTCTTATAGCGTCGGCTGGCGGCTATTAGGGTAAGGGCCAAAGGTGACAAAGGGTTATCCCTGCCTAGTTGTGTTGCCCACCTTGAACTTGTGTGGGGTGTGTCCAATCCCTGCAAAACAAGCTGAGGGGTTAGAATACAAAGCCTTGCGTGCCTTTGCTGCAAAATCCCCAAGACCACATTATGTGGTATAGCTCACATCTTCATTGAGATGCACAAGCCCCTTCACCAAGACAAGGTAGCGACCCAGAAGGAGTCCTAGTAGAGCCCTTTATTTGTTGTCCTGATAACATTGGGTAGGTCTTTCTTCACTCCCTGGCCACCTAATCATGGTCGGAGACAAGCAGATTGCTGGAAGCTACAATGCTAAGTTCAAACGTACTTTTTAAAAGTTACATTGCATTTTTTCTCAAACACTGATTTTATTACTAATCAATAAGTAATAAAGAAATGAAGCCCTATTGTCTGAGCACAGCTTCAGGTTGATTTTATCATATGATTCAGAATACCTGGTGACTCTGCACCAATCGCAGGGGGTCTTTGATGTATTTTATTACTTTGCTTACATTGGTGATGTTTTATAGTTGTCATTTAGTATCAAGTAATAAATATTTATAGTACATTGTGTCAGTACATTCCGCATTTTCCTAATGATCAACATAATGTATAATAGTGTTATATACAGGGATGGTACTAACGCCGGTGCATCTGGTGCAGAGCACAGGGACCCTCATCTGGGAGGACACCAGTGCTGTCAATTTTGTTTACTAATTTTCCCTTGGAGGGTCCCTTGGCCTCCCTCACTTTGATGTGTTTTCTGGCTAGGGAATCCTGAGGGAGGGGGCATTTTTTTGCCCCAGGGCCTTCCATGCACTAGCTCCACCACTGGTTACATAGTATTGCTAAGTGAGATTCAATTGGATTTAAATGGCATTGTAGTCTCACATTTTAAAATATCATGTATTAAACAACAGAATAATTTTGTGAGGAAAATGAGTGGTCTCTGGAGTAGAAAAGGTGACCCAGGGACTCTGAGCAGCTCGGCCCAATGTGACGGCTTCAACCTCAGTGACATAAAGAAATGGGGAGGGTTATTACTTACTCATTGGGGTTTGTCCACCAGAGTCTGGAGATATATTTCATTGTTTAGTGAGTAACATAGGATTTGACATAAAGGTACGGAAGTCAAAAAAATACTACAAAGCAGATGTTATTCAACATTTCACTGTTTGGTACATCTGGCCCTGTGTGTTTCAACCCAAACCACGCTGAATACCTATGGTATTTTTGTGTATAAGGCCATCTTTACTGCTTCATATTGTACACAACACACCCGTAGGTGCACATTCCTATGACACAACAGCTTAGTGTTGTGTTGTGCGGTTACGAGCCGTCATGTGACGTCACAGTGTAGTTGGGACGTGAGTCAGAACATGACACCAGGCCGAGGGAAGGATCAGTATGTGCCCAAAACACACCCTCTGGATACACACACAATGTCCTCAAATGGCCACCTATTGACACAGCTGAAGAGACATTGGGGAACTCGGTGCTTAGGTGCTGATTATATTACTTAGAGCATTGTAAAACTGAATAGAAAACACTGCATTTAAGTTCCTAAAAAGAGGTCTGGTCAGTCTGATACATCAGTGGTCCATTAAAACAGGCACTGAAACAGAAAGCCGCGGTGTTTGTGAGTTCCTGATTTGTAGGGGCCTGAAATGTAAATTCTGTGGGCACAAAATATTGTTGCTTATTCTTTCATTTTTAGATGCACTGCAACCCAAGGCCGAGTACTTACATCACTAATGCAGCCAGCAGCAATAGATTCACGGCTGCCAAATAGTTACTATTGATTCATTTCAAATAAAGTACTTGTGTTTGTGCTGCAGTGAATCTAAAGATGCAATCACCCTCTTGAGTCTTAGAGCAATGCAAATATTAAACAATCAGGAAAATAATTTCACTGACTTTTTTACAAGCATTACATGTTTTTGTTACTTGACCTAACAAATACGTTATAAACATTTATTTTAGTTGCAGCCCTTTTGTGACTTCCTTTCCTTTACATTCAAGGTGTAGCTTCTTGTTTTGACTCTACACCTGACCAAGCAGGAAGTCACGTCTTGTGATAAGTTACCAAGATGCTTCGAAGACAAGTCATACTGTATATAGACACAATGTGTCATATATATAAACAGGTACTGCCTGTGATCTATTATTAAACCCAACACCTTACAGAATGGCTTTTCCTGTAGATTGGGAGAAGCTCTTATGTTTGTGACGCTTCTAACTCAGAACAAGATTAGACTTATAAATTTGCAATTTTGCAAAAAACTTTATTTTGGTAGACAATGCGTGTGGGAGTTTACTCCTAATATGTATTATCTACTCATGATTTGAAGGAGGGATGGGCATTTGTTGATGGGTTATAAGATTTCCGTACGGTACACCTTTCCCACCCCTTCCCATAGGCACAGTAGTGGTAGCTGGTTTGGATCAGTCCTGAAACATCTCAGAGGACATTAAAAACAATATTGGTGTTCAAAGTAAAGTCACTGCAGACAGGTAGTCCCTTTGGTATATCCAGTTGGTAGCTGCAGCTCTCAGCTCCCGTAGTGCTCCCAGATGAGGTGGCGTTGCAACGTGTTGATGTTACAAAGGAGACCCGGTAGTAGGAATCTATGTGTTTCTCCCACTATAGGGCTTCTTCAGGACTCATCAAAACAACATCACCTCTTAGTATATTTTATTATATTAATTTCATAAACATTATAAGATCGGAGTAAAAATAATTAGAATATTTTAGTGAACTATAACTTGTACTACTGATATGTCGAGAAGGTAAATGGTCTGAATTCACTTTCTAGGGTGAGCTGAGCAACATCAGGGTGTCTCAGATCAAATCCTTGGATCACACGGCAAGTCTTGGATGCCATGCTATGTAAAAAAAAGCCTTTACGAACAATAAATGTAGTGCAAGGTCACGCCATTACAGCCTGTTAGACCTCCTCTATCCGTTTGGTGGCTTTTATAGCTGAAGTCAAGTATAGACATTTGTAACATGTTTGCAGTAGTTGATACATTTTCATACCTAAAAATACATATTTGAAAAACTCCATACTTCATCTACAAATACAAAGGTCCTCCAATTGGGGAAAAATAAATGATTTGTCTCCCCTTTCTGCTTGTGAGGCAGCTGATTGGTTAGGACACAACTTTACACAGGTCATTGGCTAGGTTCCTTGAGGGTGGAGCTCACAAAAGACTTGTCATATGTACTTTGAATTTCAAATATACAGACTTCCTCAACAACATTATTTGATATGAGACGCCCAATCAGACAGACTTATACACTTTATCCCACAAACTACCAGATACTTTTAATAACATGCTTTTTTTAAATGACGGAGAGAAAAAAATATGTTTCATGTCTCTTTAAGTCATGCTGTGACATCACTAGAGGTTAAGTCATAGGAGGAAAGGAAAGCTCTATTATCCTAGGAGGAGCCTGGCATGCCTCTGAATAATATCACAACATTGTAATGTCTTAACTTTCATGCAACCAGCATCGTACCGGCTAACTCATCATCTTGATATACAGAAACCAGAAAGCTTTACCACGACCACACCCATCACTGTGATGTCATAAGTTTTGGTATGACATCATAAAAGGAACCAAATCCAGTTACGTAACAATACAATGTACAGTATCAAAAACATCCTCAGGTCAGCTGTTTACCATGGAGGATTGTGGGATATTGTAAAGGTTTTTTTTGTTTGGAGTTTCTATGGCTTTACCAATTTGTCTTCCATTAAACTCTGAGCTTTCCCAAGACAACTACCCCGTTGGGTAATCCTTTTCTACATAAATGATGACATAACACAAATCATACAGGTTTCATCTGAGTACATATTTATTTGATAAATATAAGGTGGACACAGCTACCTACATACAGTTTTTGCAAGACTAAGAAGCACAATTACTTTATTTCAGAACATTTCCATGCCTTCCCTGCTAGAGAGATGAAGCGTGTTCTCTCTGGCAGAGAAGGGGTTACAAATATGAATGATTAAATTGTACATACAATGTACAGACAAAATACAGTGGCCCTTTTTGCATGTTTTTTTTGTTTGTTTTTTTTAGATTGTACCATTTTATTTTAAATTTTAGTTTATATTTTAGTCATTGCCCCGTCTGATTAGAATATCAAAAATTGTACAAAGAGAAATTTGGATACAATCTTTATTTTCCCATAATCCACTTTTTCTTCATTGTGTGTGTTTATTCCTTATGTAGCACCTTTAAATACACAGGACTAATGCAAGTCAGCTAAAATGTTACATATAGATAAAACAAAAAAAAATATTTTGTCTCCCACAAAGGGTCAGAGTATTTTACAGGAGTGGAAACAATGCTGTGATTTCACACAAAATGCACCCAGCCCATCACATCACCCCCACCCTCCCACCCAAATATAGGATCATTTCCACGCCATATGGAAACACACTTTTTTTTTTTTTCATTTTTAACCACCTTTTTTTTTTGCAAAATAAAAAAACAAACAAACGCACATTCCAAGGAAAATGAATGTGTCTGTGTTTTTATGTCTCTACTGGTCATTTACATATTTACAAAGGGTGTGTGACGTCCCTTAACCCTTTCAAGCGCTGAAAGGGTTAAGCAATAGCTGGCGGTGCGGTAATCTCTTTAACCCGTCAAATTTAAAGAGGAATAAAGTGATTCCAGTTGAAAACAGCCTTGACACTTTTTTTTATTCCTTTTATTTATTTATTTTAGTCTGCTCCGTCATGCTGCTGCACACACATTTACGAGTGGTCTGTTGATGAAGGGGTTACACTTTACCTTTAGGGTCTCTTCCTTGTTTAATTTATTAAATATATTGCAGAATAATGCAGCAAAAAAAAAAAAAGAAGACCAAAAACATAAAAAATACATATTCAAAGGTTCATGTGCTTACCGGCTGTGTTATTAAAATTAGTTGTTGATTACAAAGACGAGGAGTCCGGGGTTGTATAAGGCTGGTGGGATACGAGTCCAAAAACAAGTCTGTAAGTAAAAACTATGGAAGGTGCAAAGATACGGAAGCACTTATTAAAAAAAAACCAAAATAAACCAAAACAAACCCAAAAAATACTAATATAAATTACCCCTTTTGACATTAGAGGGTTTTGGGTGCACAAGTAAGAGATGGCTACTATCACACGGAGTGTTTATCAACTGGTTATTTTGTATTTAAATAACATGGATTCAATACAGTTTTACTTTTCCAACCATTTTATTATGACCATAAGTGATGTTTTATGTATTTGCTTCTTTTTGGAAAGAGCTTTAAAATGGAATTTAATAATAATCATCAAAATTTAGTTTTATGGGTGTAATTATGTACAGGCTACAATAATTTCAGTTTTATGTATTAATCATAAAATGAAGATAGGGTATAGCGGACCACCAAGAATCTCTCAACTATATTTTGTATCCTTTATTTGTAAATTAGACTAAAACCTTATTCTAAGGTTTCTGGATTATTTTTTTATTATTAAATTGATAAAAATATGGATAATATTTATTAAAAAATATCAATTAACATCTGTATATGGTGTGACTTCATGCTTTGCAAACATAAAGAGTGGATTACCCATATGACAAACAAGGTATATTTCAAATAGCTTAATTCAGATGAAACATTTAATATTTAAGTCTTACATGTCTGATTTTTTGTAATTTATGGGCTTGTTTTTCAGCTTTTCAGCGACTATTGGGGTGAAGGTCAAGACAATTCTACCAGCACAGGATTCATTGTCCAAGGCCATTATTTTATACTGGAAATTGAATAAAGCTACCAGCTTGAAAAACAGTTGCCCCGTGACTCAACAGCCAGCTAGCCACGAATTTCAGAATTTCCAACTGGCGTGTCCAAGTCAATAAGGGTTTTGGTACAAAACTTCGTTTCTTGCAAGATTTCTGCTGCAAATAAGAATTAAAATCATTGGGAGAACAATATTCCAATTTTCTAATCCAATGTGCCGCCATCTTTGCTTACTCTTAACATTAGTGGATGCATTCTGTTGGCACAAAAAACTCTAAATCTGTTCTTTTTATGCATAGAAAGGTTTGTAACCCTGTCGGTTCAAGTGACCCCTTCATTCCCAGAGCAACGTCAGATATACTTCGAAGAATTGCATTGCAGGCACGTCTGCATAACCAAGGTGAAACAGGAAATAAAACACGCATGATTGGCATAAAAAAAAAAAAAAACTTTCAGAGAACAAACTGGGCCGCAAAAAAAAAAAAAAGTCTCTAAAATTTTCAAACATATTTACAATAGTTTTTTTTTTACCATTAAAATAATGAATTGCATATGAACAGTGTCCTGTGCTGCCACTTTTTTTTTTTTCTTTTGTAAAAAAAAAAAGAAAAAAGACAAAACTGAAAAAACAAAACAACAAAAACACACAAAAATAAAACGTGGAGACGTGTTTATAAAAGAAATCCTCGCTTTCTACATGAAGACAAACAGAATAAAATAATGCTGGTAAAATTTCAAACTGCTGCAGAGGGAGAAGAGCAGGAAAAGTATCATTTTTGCCCTTTTTTTTTTTTTAGTTTTTTTTTTTAAATAAAAAATTTTTACAAAATACAACTTTGGTGATAGAAAGAGAAAACAAAAATCCAACAAAATAGGTTTGTTTGGTGTGTCGTTCACATCTGTACAAGCAAAACATACAGGCAAAAAAATACACAGAAATCAAATGAATATAGGGAAAAAACGGACAAAATGTTAAAGCTGGCACACGGAGAGGAAAGGGGGATTGCTTACGAAACAGCCAAAAGATTTCTTCTTTTAAACCTTTCTCTGTTAAAGTGACCTGTATAACCTCTTAGCAGAGAAAGGGTTAAGACCAAGACATAAACTAGGAGTAGCATTGATTGGCACACATGCACTTCTGTACAATTTTAACATTAATGTTACAGAAGCAAGCAGCATTAACACATCAGAAGCACAGAAACTGGGTCATGCATTTAGACCCCCCTCCCCCCTCCCCCACCTATTGAAGGTACCTTGACCACAGGGTGGCTTAGAAGGAAGATTGCACAAAGAACACACTTTTTTTTTTTAAACTAAGGTTTTTGGGGGGTTTTATCATAAAAAATCCTCATCGGGCAGATAAATAAAAAGGCCAGTTTTGTGTAACAGTCTTGTTGGGTTCAACAAAATTATCAATTACCAACAAAAAAACTCCATAAGCTGCCAAATTACCCAATATAAATGCCCCTTTTTGCTGCAGCTTAAAAATGAAATTAAAAATGTAGAAGGGCAGTTCTGTCCGAGGGAAGAAGTTCAGGATTTTCTGCCCCTTAGTTCCTGTTGTGTTTGAGAAAGTCTATGAACTTTAAGGATGTAGAGCTGTGTCTGGCCAGAAACCTGGGAGCGGTTGTAAAAATGCCACGATAAAAAGGGGGAAACATTTACTCAGGTAACAAACAAAACAAGCAGGAAACC
Source organism: Discoglossus pictus (assembly GCA_027410445.1). Taxonomy (NCBI): domain Eukaryota; kingdom Metazoa; phylum Chordata; class Amphibia; order Anura; family Alytidae; genus Discoglossus; species Discoglossus pictus. The sequence goes on along the minus strand of CM050171.1, from coordinate 6,481,402 downwards.
CCCAGCATGGATGTCCTCTGTCTCCATTACTTTTATATTATGAGCATGATATCTGCTTCAGTTGCTCACTGCATGGGAACATTGTGCTTTGTGTGTGCATGTGTTTGTTCCATCTGTCTCCCAATTTCCTGGTTCAGGTCTTCTTTTTCCAGCTGGCACGAGGCTTTTGGTGGTGTGGGAGAGTGGGCAAAGCACAGAGTTTCGAGATGTGGAACCCTTTCTGTTTTTCATGACACACATCACTGACTCTCTGTTGTGCTGCTGGGTGTGACCACTTTTCCCACAAGTTTTTAACAAAACATAAAAGGTGAGTGGGAGAGGGTACAATGAGGCACCACTTCGGACGTCCATGGCCAGCCTTAATCCCCGATTGCCATTTAGCAGCGTCACTGAAAGCGCATCAGTCTTTGTGGCAAATACAGCCAGGAGAATGTCAGAAAGCCAGCCATGACCACGTGGAGGGGCAGTATTGAAAGTGAACAGGGTGGAGTTACCAGAGCTGTCCCCTTCTGTGTGTCAGGTCAGGTGGGTCGCATTACAAATCGGAGAGGGGGAAGTTGAACCCTTACTCAACCTTTAGTTATTTTCAAAGAGAGAGAGAAGGTCGTCGTTGCTGTTGTTGGGAAGATCTGGAGGATCCAGATAGGACAGAAGCTCATCGGGGTTAGTAAGCTCTGGAAGTAACTGCAGAAACAACAAAAATTGGGTTGGTAAAATGTGGAAAATGCATCTCAGTTATTTAGACATGACAAAGTTAGTGCTAAACTGCTAAAAATCACTTAAGTTTTAATGTTAACCTTTTAGTTTCATTTTTTTTTTTTAAACATTTAGTGGAACCCATCTCTTGTGGCTAAGAGTGTGACTGATGAGTCTTAAAGTCTTAAAAGCAGATCTGTCACCCGGAAACATACTGGATTCTTTTTAAAGAGCATTGAAATCAAGATATGTATGGTACGAAAGCTTTGATCTCTGAATTTGTGTTTTTCTTAGGATACACTATGGAGTCTCTGCATAATTATATGCCAACTATAATTTTGACTTGATTAATGGAAGGGGGTGGGGGGTTGGGGTGGACGACCTATTGGGGTAGGACATAATGTAAATAAAAGTGCCTTACTGCACCAGGAGATAGTTTGTATATTACGAGAACATATTTATATGAAAGCATTGTGATTAACTATCCGAGTATCACTAGGACTTTGAGATGTTACTAGACCTTATGGAATATCAAGTAAACAAAAATAAAATACATCCATCTCTCAGTAAGACAGAGACACAGAGCTGTATCCATGTCTTACATAGAAGTCCTCCGCCATTACCAAAAGCTCTACAAGACAGATGTTTCTGGATGTTCTCTTGTCAGCACAAACTATAAGTTACAACACACTTCTGAATGTTGTTATATTACTGGTAAATGTTTTAGATCACACAACTTACATCCAGCGATGGCTCTGGCATGTCAGGAGCTCCCTGTCCACCAGGCTGACCTTCAAGGACTGAGGATGGGTTAAAGGTCATGTCCCCATGAGGATGGCTGGGAGCTTGTGGAGGGTGCCGTGATTGAGGAGCTGGTCCACCATGGTGTAATGGTTGCCCAGGTTGGCTGCCTGGGTGAGACGGGTGTAAGCCTTGAGGCATGGCGCCATGGGGTTGCTCAGGATTTCCCACGTGGGACATCTGCAGTTGGGAGAGACAACGCAGAGAAACAAAGTCAGGAGAAGAACAGAGTTTGAAAACCCAAAACATATGTTCAACCGGTCGGATCAGCTGGGATTGTTAGATATTATATACAAAGGCATGCCAAACCACAGGAGCCTTGGTTCTTAAAGATAATATATATATATATATACACTAAACGCATGCAGATACATCTCTCCCTGGTTGCTGTAAAAAGTTTGACAGGCTCCTAATCTAGTCTAGCTGACTCCTAATTTTGATAATTATTTCAATCCCTGAATTGTACTGAACATGAGAAAATATATGAGAAAATAGCTAGTGTGTGTTTTAGATTCTTTTAAACAGTCCACTTCTTTCACAATACAATACAAGAATAAATAGAATGAATCATAGTTCATCTCTATGGGGTTGAGTGCACAACAGCCTTAATTCCATTTAAAGTTGAAATATACTGCAATATAATTCTTAGGAACACACTGTAGACTTCTTAAGAAGCCTGGCTAGGAAAATTAACTACTGAGGTTTAAAAAAGAAACACTTACAGAATCCTGCATGGAGTGGCTAAGTGGCTTGTCCATGGAGGACATTCCCCCAGGCATGTCGGGTGGGTGAGAGAGCTGAGGTGGCCCGTGCATGAAATCGTTCATCGACGTCCCACCAGGTACCCCGTGGGGGAAATCAAAGTTGCCATGACCTTGGTAACTGTTTCCTAAAAATAGAAAGGAAACAATATATTAAAAGAATAAATACATCATGAGGTGGATGTTTTCACCCAAACTTGGGAGTTCCAAACTCCAAGATAAAGTCTTTGAAGCGGGACAATGCATGCATCCAAAAAAGCTTCTACTCATATTATTGTCCAATCAGAAGGGAGATAAAGCAATGTATGAAAGTGAAACACACAGTTTGTTGGTCATAAATGGTTCCTTAAAATTGTGTAACTTGGGACGGGTCTAGCAAATAAATTAATATTATTGTTGCATTTTTCAATCTACCTTTTTCGTAGTGGGTAAAAATCTTGTAAATTGTATAACATAGCAAGTGAATGAATCAGATTGATCAGCAGATGGGTTTGTAACCAATGCAAATCTCACCTTGCCCCACATACTCGCTGGAGTTGTTACCACCCGGAGGAGGGGGTAGTGAGGGATAAGGTGATGGGCCTGGACCCAGAGCGGCGATCATCTCCATAACATTTGGCATGATCATCTGGCTGGGACTCATGGTCTTGAACCTCTTGGAGGGCATCCCGTCAGGATCATCCTTGATGTGGATTTCAGACTTTATAGGTACCGGTCGCCAACTACATGTGGGGTCTATGGTCACTTCTTCAAATTCAGAGCTAGAACAACAATAATAGAATCATCAGAGAGAGAAAAACACAACCAAGAACAGCAATAATAATGTTATATATATGTACAGTACAAGAAAAAAAGGTTTAATATGTCATTGTGTGGTTGGCACCTTCTCATAAAACCATACAAAAGTTATTTGCGATTTAGCAAACTTTGTGGGTTCATAACTTTATTTTCTTATCAAATTTATCTATGAAGAATGTTATATTGGTTCAATATAACTCACCAACAAACATCTTGGTAAAATGTTACAATCTATAGAACATGTAATAACATATTGTAAATGTAATGAGAATTAATCACGACACCTGGTGACAGGAGGGGAATAATAAATTATCAAAAAATGCCCAGAAAAATAAAGCAGTTACTCACTTCTGTATCGCGTTCAGAATACCCCACATGTACTGATCCACTTCTAGGCCTTCCAGTAGGGCTGTTTTACTAAAATTGTAGAGAAAAGTTTAAATGTAAGTATTGGTTACAGACCAAGTAAAATGCAGGATATATTTTATATATATATATATATATATATATATATATATATATATATATATATATATATATATATATATATATATATACACATATATACACACACACACATATATATATATATATATATACACACACACACACACATATACAAGCACACACATTAATAAATATAAATATATATATATATATACACATACACACATATACATATACACACACATACATACACACATATACATATACACACATACACACACACAACATTGCAGAACATCCATTACAAAAAGGACAATATCAGGTTCTGTCCCTACACAATTTCATCAGACCTGGAACATCTGAAGCCTTAGTTAAGCAAAGCGTATTATGTTGATACAATGGGCAGGCTAGATGAGCCTTTTTGTTATCTGCCATCACATTTAATGTCCTTAATCCCAACATTAGGAATAATGATACTAAAAATAATTCTGGGGGAATAATAAATTCTATTTTAATGGCAGTTTGGCAGAAAACAACTGATCTGTGCATTAGCGGTTATTATATTTTATAGTGTAAGCTTGTAAATGATATATACAATTTTATTGGGTTAGAAATATTATAAACAATGTGTTTTGTGACTTTTGAATGGATTACCATGGGACAAACGCAAGTTGTATTCCTGTATATCCAGTTTCCCACTTACTTGCATACAGGACACCTCCACGTCCCTCTCTCACAGTTCAGCTGCAAATAGGACTCCAGGTCAAAACACTGAAAATATAAAGAGAAGAACAGTTTTTTTTTTTTTTAAATCAGGGTGTGAAAATAATTTGTCCGCTTCAGGAAAAACCCCACAACACGATTCGGGTCCCTGGATATTTCAATGGCCTGGAACTGACCTGTACGTGTTTACAGTCATGACCCCGCGCGGGTAACTGGATCCGCCTGAATGTGATCGGGCATTTCAGGGAGACTTTAATTGCCGTTTGTTCCACCCCATCCTCTCCGTTCAGAGCTGCATTGCCAGATGTTGCTGCCACGCTGCTGAAGTTCCTCTTTACTGCTCAAAGAAAACACTGTGTTAGAAAGATGTGAACACGGCAGAATATACACAATGTGGTGCCATCCAATAGAGACAGCACTTTAGTATTTCATTTTAAGGTATCTGGCAGTTTGTGGGTGTCATGTATAAGTCTGTCTGATCGGGCGTCTCGTATCAAATCATTTTATTAAGGAATTCTGTATATTTGTAATTCAAAGTACATCTGACATTTCTAGTATGAGCTCCACCCCCGAGGAACCTAAGTAGGCAGAGCATCCTAGCCAATGAGCTGTGCGGAGTTGTGTCCTAGCCAATCATCTATATCATGGCTGAGAGAGAAGCAGATACATTGTTGTACCAGCCTCTGACTGGCCACAACTAATTATGAATCGATGCGTATTTAGCTTGGATTTTCAGGGACGGTCCTTTTCAAAATCAACTGCTTGGAAACTGAAGACATTTTGCCTACTTTAGGGGAAGTTTATTAATGTTTATTTTGGGATTTGTTCATGTAAAAATGTTTTCATACACTATGGATTCTTTTCTATCCGATGAATCATAAAATCAATGAAACTTCCATATACCTTTAAGGAGAAACTATATTGATACAAAATGTGATTTAAGACATATGAGCTTTCTTTCCCGTTTCCCAATGTTTCCTTCATAGCCCTACACTCTGGATTATGATCTGACCAACTTATAAAAAAAAAAAACTTTATCTAATAATGAATAAAGCAATGGCTACTTACTTTTTGTGATACAATGTTCTGCTGGGAGTAACCTCTTCTTCAGTAAACCCTGCAGTACGGATCGTACCGAAGGTCGATGGACCAACTGGAGCACGAACAAGTGCGACTGTGATAGAAAGACATAATTACTCACAGTTCATCAATGGAAGCTATCTAGTGGCCAGCCCTGATTGATAATACCCAACGGAGACTTGATGGGCTATTTAGGAAACATAAACCTTTTGCAAAACTCAAGAATTATTTAGGGCAAATCCTTAGTTGACAAGAGGAAATTAGTGTCACTCAATGAAACAAAAATCTCACAATGTTTTATGTAATTAATGGTTATTTTAGCTCTAAAAGGTCAATGTTGGGCACTTACACAGCAGCAGGCAGTGACTGTGATCTGGATGGTGTTGCGGCCAGGCTGGCAGACGTGTTTGAGGTGCAGAGGTTTGTGAGAGGTTTTGTTGTCGCCTCTTTCGATGGTCAGTGGAGTGGCGTTAACACTGACTTGTACGGACGCCGGCCAGTTGGTGTTCATCTGACGGTCTTCGTGGTGGTAGCATTTAAACTGTAACTCCAGGTCAGATCTAGGATAAAAAGTAGGAGGTGACCACTCCAGTGTGCAAGGAAACAAGGCAAATAAGTAGACTGTCTTTGATGCATGAATTATTCATGTAGTCTCATTAAGGAGATTAAAAGACTTGCCCTCTCGTCAGCTTATTTCTATTGTATAATAATCTGTTTCCGAGCTAAACTTGAGAAAATAATGGTGCTCAGAAGTCATATCCAATAACATATATTCTTCAATATCGATGAAAGATCTACAACAATCATTAGTGTTAGTCAGACATGTGGAAATGACCGGATGTGAGGTCTGTGGTATCAAAGTGCCTGGAAACTACAGCGTCAATCATGTCTGACACGTTGTATCAATCCCCGTCCCCCTTTTACCTCCACATCAAGGTCTGGTGGACAGTCGGCCGCAAATGGAACACATGGTTGCTGACAGCCAGGTTGTGCTCTAGCCGGAAGGGCTCTAGCACCACTCCATCCCGGACAGGGAACGTCAGACGGAGCTCATCGGTGTGGCTGGCTGAGATCGAAGAAGGGGAGAAAGCGTGAACTTTCCCTTTAGCATCTGCAGTGCGACAACGTTAAGAGAGAGGTCAGACAAACAGGAACTACCGACCACAACGCAAGGGCCGCTGTAACACCACTGTGTATAAGAGTGTGTGTATATATGAACACGCTATACTCCAATATACCACTCCATCCCAACCCATTACTCACTTGGAGGTGGCGGTAACGTGTTCATATTCGGCTTGATGTCTGGAGGGAACGGAGGCTTGACATCCTGGTTGGGTGACAAATAAGGAGGGATACTGCTTCCAGGAGTCATGGGGGGAGTGGGATTCCCTGGGACAGGGGAGTGAGGGTAGCTCCCAACAGGGCCTGGTCTCGAGGGCTGCAAGAGACAATACAGAAGATAAATTGAATGGAGAGTCTGGTGAAAGCTTCAGGTTGGAAGAAAAACAGTTTTGGCCAAAATCATTGAGGTTCTACAAGCACCACAAGACCGTCAAAAATAAATCACCAGAGAGGAAATGACATGTAATTGCTGAACAAACTGATTTAAATGTGCAATGGATATTCTGCACACTGGCATCATGGCCAATGTCTACCAAGAGAGGCTTTCCTATCCCTTTCTCGTCAATGGCTTATGATAATTCCTATGTGATCAGGGCATTCAATAAATATGATTCTATATGTTATACCTTTAAAGACCCAATTAAAAAATTCAGTTAATTTCGTAACTAGTATATTCAACTATCCTTTACTGCAGGAAGCCATTGGTTATTTTTTGTAAACCACCAGTCACATGGGATGGGATTTTGAGTTCAAATAAGGTTGCAATTGATCCTCCTATATGTTGGGCTGACTATCTTATCAACATTCATCTTGGCAAATCAGTTTAATAAAACAATGGCTGTCACCAGTAAAATATAACTGCACAGAATAGTAAGTAAATTCACCGACCTTTTTCTAAAGGCATTTCCCTATTATCATATTTCATACTACAAATAAATACACTATAAAAACAGGATAACAGTGGTCCTATAAGCCCCCAACCCCCGCACACATTTATTCCACTAAGGACAACCACACATGGTTAATTTACATGGCCATGGACCGAACATTTTTTGTAATATTACATTTTTATAGACAGCAGGTAAAAAAAGGAAATCATTGTAAAAAAACATTTTAGAGATAGTCTAACTACCACAAAAGAGGAGGAGGAAGGGAAAAGGGAAGAGGAAGGGAAAAGGGAAAAGGAAGGGAAGAGGAGGAGAAAGGGAGGAGGAAGGGAAAAGGAAGGGAAGAGGAGGAGGAAGGGAAAAGGAGGAGCAAAAGGAAGGGAAGAGAAGGAGCAAGAGGTAGGGAAGAGGAAGTGGAAGGGAAGAGGAGGAGGAGGAGGAAGGGAAAAGGAAGGGAAGACGAGGAGCAAGAGGTAGGGAAGAGGAAGTGGAAGGGAAGAGGAGGAGGAGGAGGAGGAAGGGAAAAGGAAGGGAAGAGGAGGAGGAAGGGAAAAGGAAGGGAAGAGGAGGAGGAAGGGAAAATGAAGGAAAGAGGAGGACCAAGAGGAAGGGAAGAGGAGGAGGAAGTGAAAAGGAGGAGGAAGAGGAGGAGCAAGGGAAAAGGAAGGGAAGAGGAGGAGCAAGGGAAAAGGAAGGGAAGAGGAGGAGCAAGAGGAAGGGAAGAGGAGGAGCAAGAGGAAGGGAAGAGGAGGAGCAAGAGGAAGGGGAGAGAAATAAAAGAGGTTAATAGAGATTACCTGCTGTCTATTAAAGCTTCATATTAAGCTTGAAAAACAAAACATATGTTCAGTTGTGATTTAATACTGGTCATCGTTGAACAACCATTTAACTAACAATTGGTTTAAATCATGCCTCTTTAGGTAAAAAAAAATAATAATATATTATTGGTCCAACTCGGACAGAACTCTGTAGACAGAAGCCCTTGACATAAAGAAGAGAACCCGTCTCCCCCGGCCGCCTGTGGATGAGAGAATTGGTATGAATTCACACTCACCCCGTTCATACTGCCTTGGCTATAGCTATTGTAGCCGCTCCCAGAAAAGTTGTTATTTTGTCCATTAAACTGCTCTTGCTATTAAAAAAAAATAAAAAAAATAATGGATTAAAAAATGTAGAAATAAAATAGTGTGATAAAGGGTAGTAAGAAAAGTAAAATAATAGCGTAAAAATAAGTGAGTGATAAGAGTAAGAAAATGGAAACAAATAAATAAATAGTGGGAAAGACCATCGATATCCCATGAATGGAGTGGTCTGTGTTCTTTCATGGGCTGTAAGTTTAACGTGGGATTAATGACAATAGCAAAAATTAGGAAATGACTTCACCAGTGCTTCGACCCTATCAGTTTCTTATAGTCATTTGGTATTCTATTACTTGAAAGACATATAAGCCACAAATTTGCAGGTTTTCAACACAAAATATTTTCTTTGTATGAGAAATGAGATCTGCAAAAGTTTAAAAAAATATTCTTTCAAACCCGTACAAACTGCTTTTAGAACAAAATCAGGACTCTAATGGCATGTAAGGAAATTGCCCCAATTGTATTAGGGAACTCTATGGCAAAGTCAACTGCTCCCTCTACTGGCTGAACCCTTATGTGGGTAAAAATAAAATCAGGAGGTCGCCATGATCTCATCACATATATCAGGGTGGGGAATGGTCGCAAAGTCATAATATTCTGAGAGGCGGAAGCCCCCGTTACACATGACAATTATTGGGGGTCTGCTGTTAATCTAAGGGTTTGTACATGATCACAGCCACTGAATCTATGAGAGAGTGGGGTGTTTGAGCCACACTAGCAAAGTGACCATGACAGGGCTCGCCACTATTTTTCCATATTTATATTGTATTTAACCCCATGTTCAGCGCTAGTGAATATGTTGGAGCCTTCTAAAAGGATAAGAATAGTAAATAAAGCCTGTTCTATAAAGATACACAGTGATACCTCTCATACTGCGAAACAATCTGAGTACAGGATGGATAGAGCGAGGTATCAGGCAACAGCATGAGAGGAAATGAGCATGTGTAAAATGGAGAGAAGATGAGCAAACAGAAGCAAGACATGTACGTTTGTGTGTGTAATCAGAATACTAGAATGGAAAATAGTTTATATTTATACAAAATGTTAAAACAACAGTTTCAAAGAAGAATGTATTCATTCAAATGCTTCCTCTTTATAGTTAGAATTTATTTTGAAATCCAGCCAAAAATCATCCCAGGATGTGATCTGTGATTTGCTGATGGCCAGCATGTGATTCTCACTGTAAAAGAAAGCGTGCCGAGCAACGAGCAAGAACGTGGGCAGGATTTACTTGGGATGGAGCTTTAGGATGAGTTTAGACATTTATATTTTCTGTTTCAGAACATTTCTTAGAGGATTTGCTAAATCAATAAGGGCATTACAGAGCCCCTTTAAAGAATTTACCACCATAGACATATAACTGTCTCTAGGTCTGATAATACTCATAATATAGGCAATATTTAAATTGTTATTTGGTGTACTATGACTTGTGTGTGACTAGCCAATCTGGGTATGCTGGCACCGGACCCTCAACACATCCAGTGGCCATGACAGAGAAAGAGATTGTGTTTCTGTTTGTGAGGGACAACAAAAGCTTAATAAATAAGAATGTGACAGCGTGAATGATAGACCAGACCAAGTATGCTCCTAACATATATATATATTGTAGTCCATGTGGACTAAACCAACAGCCTTTGGATAACAACGTATACACTTGGCGTATCCTCATTGACACATTGTACAAACTGACCTTGTAATATGGCCCCATGTTGACATTTGAGGGTGGGTACTGTCCCGCACTGTGCTGTCCAGCCATCCTCTGTCCTGGGTAGTTAGGGGATGTCATGGGCCTGGCAGGGTTGGGACTTGGGTACTGCCCGGGCTGGTTCGGAAACTGGCTGCTTGGTCCATATTGCTGGCTGCCATAATTGGGCTGTTAAGAGAAGCAATGAAAATGTATTTCTGGGTTAATACAAAACAACAAGCTCCAGTCTAAATTTTTGCCAAAAGGGAGATTTATCATAATGCAGACCCCATTCTACCATTACCACTAAGGTTTCTTATGCCAATGCTTTGGTTCCACAGAAGCTTTGCTCACCTCTCCTGGATACGGCCTCTTTATGCCTTGCATGGGCATGGACTGTGGCCTTGGCCCTGGATAGCCTTGCTGAGGCATCCTCTGGCCATGTCCACCAAAAGGGTTCATGCCAGGTCGCGGCTGGTTCATGCCCATGGGTGGGCCGCTCATGTTGGAAGGTGCCATGTTGGGACCCATGCCTCCTGGGTTCATACTCCCTTGCATGGCAGAGGGCACCCGTTGGCCAGGTTGGTTCATGAACTGACTGTTGTAGGCCTGGGCAGGACCCATCTGGAAAGAGGAACACACCTTCAACAAAAGAAAGAGAAAAGGGTAAAATGCGACATGCGTGTCAGATGGGATGGAGAGATAAGGGAAGAAAGGGAGGATTTTGGATAATCAGGAGAGGAAAGGGAGGTGCAAAGATGTCGCATTTTCTTGCCCAAACAATGCGTTTATTTTTATAGGTGCCGTCCCAATTAACAGCATTTACAGATATATGAACTATACACAAATCTCTTGGTAGGGTCAGATCAATGGACATTTAACATGATTTGAAAAAAAGAATATTACATTTTAAAGAAAATAGTAATGGCTTCATTTATCAGATCCAGATGAATTGTTTTAAGTGGTCTGTGTATCAATTAAAATTTGGGCATAGTAAGTGGAACAGCACCTTTCAGTAACAAACAGAATAATTTAGGAGCTGGACTCACTGGACCATACTGGTTCATGTCCTTATTCTGCGTCTCCTGCAGTGCTGCCACAGTGGCAGTTGCTGTGGCGGTGGCCGTTGCAGCGGCGGCAGCAACTGCGGCTGCGGCAGCAGCAGCCGCAGGCTGTGTAAAGTCCGTAGGCTGACGCGAGTGAGGAGGGATGCCCATCCCTGATGGGTTGTTCGGACCTCCAGGGTAGCTGAGAAAATAAGATTTAAACCGGTTACATTAGTAAATGCCACCAAATCTGCATTAAAAGGATCACAGGCTTGCCCTTGTTCTTAATAGGATAAGAATCCGGGAAGGAACTTTGTATTCAAATCTCTATTCAGTTCTTGACAACACAACTCAATGGCAGGGTAAAACTCCATCAGATAACCCTTCCCCCAGGTCCAGATAGAGTAACATTAAATAATGGAATCGCCAATAACACATCAGCTCAATATACATTTAATGAATGATAGATAGATAGATAGATAGATAGATAGATAGATAGATATTTTGCAAATATTTATAAATGTTTTATTCTGAAGATGCATTATAAAATTACTTTAACACGTAATAAAGTGTATTTAAACGTATATGCAAGTGAGCTAGGTTATGAATGCATCTGGTAGACGGGAATTAGTAGTGTATTATTACATTTATTTGAATGCACTATGTTTTTTTAGCTTTGCACTGAAACCAAACCTCTCAGCTTCTTCGTAATTGAATCTGTCTTTTAGGCGATTTATGGTCCTGCAATGACCTGCAACGTTTGAGGAAGACAACGTCCATGGTCTTTGCATGTGTCTGTGTGAATGAGTTCATGCAATTCACTGGGGTTGGGAGAGATCACAGGGGCAATTAACTGGGGCTGGGAGAGATCACAGGGGCAATTCACTGGGGCTGGGAGAGATCACAGGGGCAATTCACTGGGGCTGGGAGAGATCACAGGGGCAAATCACTGGGGCTGGGGGAAGTATCACCTGGGATGTAGATAAAACAATCAGTGAATGGCAGGACACAGACCTGGTTCTGGTTATTACAGAAATCTAAAGGAAAGCTGCAGCTCAATTAACAGACCAAAAAGATACAATGTATTAGTTATGCTAATTTTCGCTGGAATTTTCAGGGGGTGTCAACATTGATAGAAAACAGTTTGCAAGTGCAAGAAATTCAGCAAACTTTAGGGTAACTGTTTAAATGTTTATTTTGGTATTTTTTCATGCAAACTATTTTTCTCATACACTACTAATTCTCCTCTATCAGATGCATTCATAATCCAGCTCATTGGCATATACCTTTAATTCATAAACATCTAACCAGGCAACCACCTGATCAGTTGTATGAAGTAGTCTTACCTTCCACCAAATCCTCCTCCTCCTGGGTAGTTGGGGCGGCCATACATACTTTGTTGCATGTACGACTGATTAGATCCTCCTTTCGTGGGAAACTGTGGCTGTTGTCCAGCAAACTGTGGAGAGTTCATGCCGGCATTGTTGCTGTTCATGCCTGATGCCATTGGGTTCCCTCCAGGGTTCATTGGGTTGTTTGCATTCACCATGGGGTTCCCCAGTACCTGGCATAAGCCAAAACACACACAATATTACAAGTGGAAATGACTGGAAATGAAATGAGCAGCAGAGACCTTGAACCAGATGACAAAACTGTTCCAAGTTACTGCCAAGCAAGCACTGTAATGTGTGCCAAGTACCCACTGACCACAGGTGTAATTACCAGTGTAGCAGAGGATGCGGCTGCTACAGGGCCAAGCATCTTAGGGGGCCCAGCCAGAATAAAGAATCACCTCCATCTCTGACTACTAATAGGAAAATAAAGACAACCATGTGTATTCACGATCATTGCATAGAGTCCAAGTATACATTGCAATACATTCATCAGTAATGCAGTATGATGTTCTAGGGTCCCAGATATTTCTGGTTACACCTCTGATTGCAATAGTATATGAAGATTTTTTATGTTTGGAGAATTACTCCTTGAATAACGTTTGGAAAAAGCCAATGGGAAAAAAACAAATAAATTTGGAACCGAGGAGGTCTGTCGTCAATTTGCATGAGGCTAAAACAGAATGTAAAATCACAAGTGTGTGATATTGGACATTTGAAGTTAAATTCTGCTATAGTGGTTGGAGGTGAAGTTGAATGTAGTTTTTGGAAGATTCTCGGAGGCCAAAATCATGTCCTCTGGAGCAGGAGTGCACGTCCTAATACATTGCATTTTTACCTCTGCAACACACACAGCACCAGTGGTGGAGCTAGTATAGATGGCAGCAGTGCAAAATAATTTGGGGACCCCTCTTATACATCTCCAAGGGGTTAAAAAGGCCACAATATACAAGGTTGGTCAGATCACCCATTGGCTGAGAAGATTGCATTTCAATAAAATATGTATCTGCCTCCTCTAATTAATTAAGAGGGGATTCATATAGCAGTGGGCCCCTGGTGCTTTGCACCTGCTGAAGCAGCAGTAGCTCCGCCACTGTGTATAACCAATAACATCCTCCCCTCCTTTGTTCCCATAAATCCACTGTTTCTTTCACAAGAGTTTTTAACCCATTTGTTTTGGGTCCCGTAAGCAAGTTACAGGCAATAAGTAACCCGCTCTCCAACTCAAACTCGTTGTCCAATTCTGCTCCACTCATAATATAACATACCTGGCTCTGAGATGTGTTTGTGACTCCCCAAACTGTAGTGACCACGGAAAGGGAACCGGGGGGCTGGCTGGCGTTCTGCTGCCAAGGGACGGAGTCATAAGGATAAGACCCATCACTGTAGGAAAGACAAGATTGGTCAGTAAAGTGACAATGGCCTTGGGAGCAGAAAAAACATCATCAATAAACCAACACAATAAGCTAAACATGGATGTCTGTTTAAATATTTGTGGCGTTTCATACAGAAAACGGACTCTGATACACAATGACCACCAGTCACATTAATAGACATGCCAGTGCAGGTACCCAGGAGGGAATCGGTCTGCCACCAAGATCCAACATTTTCCCAAATGGGTAGCAGTCAAATAAAATCTGATTGAAAAAAATATTGAATAAATAATCCACCAATCCAAATGTACTTATTTGTTTAAAACATTAGATGAAGCCTGGTTACAATCTGCATGCTGTGGTCTATATGGTCACGTAGAGTCAGACACAACTGAACAACTAAACAGTAAGTTACAATGTAGCATAGTGATTGTTTCCTTCTTATACTGAGCATTTGGAAGTATAGCAATTGTGTGAACTCCCACTAATGTAGTGTCTATACTTTTTAAATTACTTTTTTTTTTTAAATTTAATAATCTATATATAATATTCTTAAAGGTACGGTTATGTATTAACCAAATGTTATACGGCCCTGCAACATTATAGCCTTCACCACCAAATGTTACTGATCAAACTGTTGTACATTATCTTGGTAAAACTATTTTATGCACTAACTTGGTAGTAGATTGCTGCTGGTAATTATATTTTATTGAGTTAGGACCCTTCTGTGGTATAGCAGGGTATACAGAGTATATACAATATATTTTAAAAAGATTTAAAAAAAAAAAAAAAATTCTCTCAGTTTTAAAATATATTTAGGCTTCAAAATAAATTAAAGGGACATGAACACATGATTTTCAAGCATTTCACAACAAATAACAATAGCAAATAATGAAAAAATTCTAAGCATTTTGCTTTAATGAATGAAGTCAGTAATGTATCCAGTTGCCCAGCAGGGGGCACTTTATTACCAGTCTAGAATTGGAGGGGTTGGTTACTATAGGAATTCATATCTCTTCACTCTAGGGTGAAACAGCAAGGTAATGGCATAAAGAAACATGATAATGTGCAATGAGGCATCCAAAGGTTTTCTTAAGGATGTCGGAGGAGCTCAGAGAGAATCTCTGGTATTTAACCTGACCATTAAATCCCTCTCACATGGAGTGTCCACACATGGGGGGCTCATCAGTGGTTACTGGGCGCAGGGGGCATACCTACCCATGGGACAGAGTGGGTTTCATGGAGCTTAGAGAGTTCATGGGGTTCTGCATGGGGATCTTCCCTTGGGGGTCGTTCTGTCTGCTCTTCTGATGGCGCAGGAGGAGGAGTCTTCCCAACTCTTCACACCACGAGGAGAGGAGGGCTGTAAAGGAACAGGAGAGAGAGAGAGAGAGGTTAAACATTTACATGAGAACACCTTCCTACAACAAATATATACATTAATATTAGCAACAAATCTGCAGATCAGCAGTTAATGCGCGAAACTAAAGGTAACCAGTATATACCTATATATATATATATAATATATATATATATATATATATATATATATATATATATATATATATATATAGATATATATATATATATATATATATATATATATATATATATACACCCACACACACACATAGTGTAATTATGATATTACAGATATTAGCAGAGCATGTGTCTGCCTTTCTGGGGTCTATAGACCGTGAGGAGGGGGGCTGTTTTCATCATGAGGGCCTGACACACACAGACAGTGATGAGCACACGCACACACCGCTGCACGCCACGCACGGCCTCTCCCCGCAGGCTGTCAGTGCGCACAGTAACAATGACAATGACGTCACCTCCTTACTGCAGACAGGAACCAGCGAGCTCACCGCACACGTCAATACCCACACACTGGAATTAATATCTTCAGCAACACTCAAGGGGTTAAATCACCAAGACCATAACTCCAACCCAGCATTTTATACCAAAATCTTTATTTATAGCAATAGTCCTATATAATATCGCATACCTAATGTCACTACCCCACAGAGCTTACAATCTAATTTGGTCAGTCATAGCGAACATAGCTAGAGCTGACATGAGAACCAAACAAGGCGTCTCGGGTTATATATCGCGATTACAATCACAGTTTGGGAAGTCCTAGTATATTTGAAGATTTTGTCATTGCGGGGATGCAATACAGAGCTGGTATGTAGGGGAGCAGCCACTAGGTGGCACAGCGATGGCGAGGATGGCGGTCCATCTTCCATCACTTTTATTGATGTTTAAACCATGTTCTCTGACAAGGCTCAGGAATGGAGACAGTCTGGATACTCACTGCTGAGCAGACAAACACTCTGCACATTATCACGTTTAACCCCTGCGACAGACAGCTGGCTCCTTTAATTACTGGGGAAGCCTTAAATCTCTAACAAGGAAACCGCTGGAGTAATCGCACAATTGGATTTACAGAGCAAAACAAAAACACGTCAGGATCTTCATATGAAGGGACAATATTCACTAACATGCGTCTGATACTAAAGGGATTCAGAGATAGGAGAGGAGATGAGATCGGGACCTTCAAATGTATTCAATTATTTAATAAAGTTCAGGATGGAAATATCTTCCATAAAAAGAAGAAGCAAGAACAAGAGGCCATGAAACTGTAAGATAGAATATTTAGAGGTGGTAGATTCCAAAAACATGGGCAATATAAGCATATATGGGATATGTAAAGGCCAACCTGAGGCTTTATTAAGCCAAGCTTTTAGGTAGATAGAATAGGCAGAAAAGATGGACCTCAGTCAATGTTCCTGCCCCTTCTTTCTTGTTTTGTTGCTTGGCAGATAAATTCCCACCTTACACACAAAAGATTTAATGATATAAGAAACCCGCACACACATTCATTTGAAATTACAGATAATGAAAAAAGTTCTTTAAAGTGTTTCTGAGCACATTATACTTTGGATATCTGATATATGAGATTATTTAGAACAACCCATTTGAAGACTTTTTTTTTTCTCATACATATTGGCATAATTATAAGTATTTTAAATTAAATTAAATAACACAAATAATAGTGTAACACAGGATGAAACTCAAAGGCAATTTGTGGAGGTGATCATTGTGTATATTGTGTTACTTTATATTGGATTCAGCTACAATAAGAATGAGACAAGAGATACAATGTAACGAGGTTACAAACATGGATACTAGTCCCAGATCTGTATCGCCCCGAGAAGTGTCTGATAATTAGGATTAGGTCAGCGATGGGTTAAGGCTGCTTAGCAGGGGGGTGGGAGGTAGATGAGACTCCCCGCACCCCTCCCCCCTCACTTACAGAAGCTGCAGACTGGATGGATATCTGTGAGGGGTCTATAGCTGGCTCCTCTCTGCTCACCATATGGCTGATTAACTTGCACTGCCGCTGCATGAAACCAAACCCCCTCACCCTCAGTGACTATATATAGAGGCAGCATGGGGCAGAGAGGGGAGGTATGGAGGGGCAGAGAGGGGAGGGCATGGGGGAGGCATAGAGGCAGACATGGGGGGGAGGCATAGAGGCGGACATGGGGGGGAGGCATAGAGGCGGACATGGGGGGGAGGCATAGAGGCGGACATGGGGGGGGAGGCATAGAGGCGGACATGGGGGGGAAGGCATCATAGAGGCGGACATGGGGGAAGGCATAGAGGCGGACATGGGGGGAAGGCATAGAGGCGGACATGGGGGGAAGGCATAGAGGCGGACATGGGGGAAGGCATAGAGGCGGACATGGGGGAGGCATAGAGGAGGACATGGGGGAAGGCATAGAGGCGGACATGGGGGAAGGCATAAAGGCGGACATGGGGGGACATGGGGGGGAGGCATAGAGGCGGACATGGGGGAAGCATAGAAGCGGACATGCGGGGAGAAATAGAGGCGGACATGGGGGAGGCATAGAGGCGGACATGGGGGAAGGCATAGAGGCGGACATGGGGGAGGCATAGAGGCGGACATGGGGGGAGGCATAGAGGCGGACATGGGGGAAGGCATAAAGGCGGACATGGGGGGACATGGGGGGGAGGCATAGAGGCGGACATGGGGGAAGCATATAGAAGCGGACATGCGGGAAGAATAGAGGCGGACATGGGGGAGATAGAGGCGGACATGGGGGGGAGGCATAGAGGCGGACATGGGGGGGAGGCATAGAGGCGGACATGGGGGAGGCATAGAGGCGGACATGGGGAGGCATAGAGGAGGACAGGGGGGAGGCATAGAGACGGACATGGTGAGAGGCACCATAGAGACGGACATGGGGAGAGGCATAGAGGTGGACATGGGGGGGAGGCGACATAGAGGAGGACATGGGGGGGCATAGAGGAGGACATGGGCATAGAGGAGGACATGGAGGGAAGGAAAAGAGACGGCATGGGGGCAGAGTGAGAAAGACATGAGGGGTAGCAGAGAAGAGGACATGGGGGTAGATATGAGGACATGAGGAGGCAGAGGGTGGCAAAGACACTGGTGATGAGGAGGGCATAGGAGTTGTCATTGTGGGTATAAGAGAGGGAGCACAGAGAAGGGTCTGTGGAGAGACAGAGTGTGTGGGCATGGGACAGTAAAGGAGTACATAAGGAAGAGGTGGGCATACGAGTTGTGAGGATAACAAGCACAAGAGGACACAGACAAGGGGAGACAAAGAGAAGTACAGAGTGGAAGAGGGGACATATATTTGTGCAGAATGAGACCCCAGAAAACCTGTTTGTTAAACTAGGGGTACAGCAGAGGATGTCGTATTCCCAACAATAATAGAGGACTGCGGCTGCTGTACCGGAAAGTGCCCGGCTGCCACCCTGTCTTGCACCCAGGAAGTTACCGGGCACACGCTCATTTGCATCCTCCTTTAGTGCCAGTCTGTATTCTGCTTTGTCTGAGGTCACTTGCATCCCCTAGAATAGGGCGCCCAGACATTAATATCACAGCGAAACCTCACATTACTCTGCCAGCCTCTGCATTTTGCTTTATTCTGACAGGAAATAGTTAATTGCACAAACCTTGCGACTATGGTCTTATATTATAGGCCAGTCTGCAAGCTGTATATATAGACTGTGCGTAACTATATATAATAGCCAGAGGCTGTCTGTGGGTAACATTCCCAGAATTCCTTGCATCGGATATGGTGCGCACTCTGCGGATATTCTCACGCTCTGTGGCGCTTTCAGTCACGTGACGCCAAATATTCTAGTTTTTCTATATCTATTTGTGTATTTGTAAAATGTGCGACCAGCCAGGGTGACTCGGGCTTATTACGGCTTGTCTTAATGTCACTTATTCAGAACCAAAACAGAAACAATCTGCTCTGGAATTTCCTATCTTAGGGGTTTAATATGTATAAGCTTCTGTGGTTATGCTGATTCACCAACAGGGCATGTTCTTCCTGCTACCCCCTCAATGTGAGAGTTAATCATAGTCATTAGAGGTCAGAGGACCATGCCACGGATCTTGAATATAAATAGCATTATTCATTATTGATTAGCCCTTATTTAGATTTTATTTAATAATTGTGAATATCCCAGTGTATAAAGATTTGGTTTCTATAATAATTGGCACCTTTGCCGTGTCAGATCAGGGGCCGACATTAGCCTTAAAGACACAGCATCATTTTCTTTCAATGAGTCAGCAATGACCCTGAAACTGAACTTTGTTACATGAGCAAAAGCCACTTCCTCCCACTTAGTGCAGCCGATACAGAGCAAATACTGAAGGGCCTGGGGGTGCAAAATATTCATTTATAGGAAGAGCAACCCAAATGACTAGTGTGTGGGAGGACAGATACAAGACAAGATGATCCTGGTGCAGATCTTGGTGCCAAGTGGTTTCTTATCTACAATGTTGCCAATGCATATAGAATTAAAGACACCTCAGAGGTGGTATCCAAAGAAGACGCAGAAATCCGTTATCTACAATAAATTCCGCACTGATCTAGGTCACAGATACAGGGGCAAAGGTCACCAACTTGTTCTCAATTATTTAATGAGAGGAGGATTTAAACCGTAACATTTTTTTATGAAAAATTAGTTTTGAAATGGTTAGAAAAATACTATTGGAAATGCAGTTCTGCATTAATGTCTGCATACGTCTGACAAACTTGGATTATGGTGTCAGGACACTGCAGTGACCACGTTATGGTGCTCTATAGAAAAATCTGTTAATTACCGTATTTACACGAATATAGTGCGCCATTGAAGCTAATGTGCACCCCAAATTTGGAACCCATGAATCATGGGTGCCAGGCTCTGTGTGCCACTGTGCTGGGGCTCTCTGGGTGCCAGGCTCTGTGTGCCATTGTGCTGGGCTCTCTGGGTGCCAGGCTCTGGGTGCCACTGTGCTGGGGCTCTCTGGGTGCCAGGCTCTGTGTGCCACTGTGCTGGGGCTCTCTGGGTGCCACTGTGCTGGGGCTCTCTGGGTGCCACTTGCTCTGGTGGTCACCCACTCTAGAGAGCCGGGAAGCGAGAGATGGCGTTGTCACAGTATGTCCTGTGCTTTCCTTTTTGCCATCGAATCTAATGCGCACTCCTAATTTGGGACCCAATTTTCTATGAAAAAGGTGCGCATTAGTTTCGCGTAAATACTGTATGCTAGACCAGGACTTGAAAAACGGTTGGCTCCTAACTTTTTCATTAATATACATATATTTCAATATATAACCTACATGCTGGCTCCTAAATTTCAGATATAAAATCGGTCAACCCCTGTACTAGACTGATTGGGCTATAGGTTGATCTTTTTTATTCTTTTAGAATTAGCTGCTGACATTGTTGCCGAAGGACCTTCACGTGCGATATTTGTATCCTTTGCAGAACTAAGTATTAACTAATTGAACGCCAACAAGTGCTGGCATTATTGCATTGGGCTATGACATGGGCAGTTTTATTACCCTCCTAGTCCTGAAGACCTGGAAGGGGTTAAATGCCTGCCTGAGCTGACAGCTGGACCAATTAGGTCATGAAACAAAGGAAGACAAGAGAGTGTCCCAGGTGACATCAGACTGCCCGAGACGGCTCCTCCAGGCCTGGCCGGCTATAGGATCGATTGTTAGATGGGTTATACAGAGACAGAAATAGCATCCACCCCCAGAGCAGGAGGCTGGGGGGGTCACTGCATGGGAGGGGGATACAGGATGCAATGCACACTCCTGCATCAAGTACACAAAAGACCTGCACCCACCACACTGGGCCGAGCGGGACACAAAGGGAGCCTCTAATCTGCTCATCAAACACTTGTGCACATTATTGGTCTCATATCGCACGCTCTAAAGGATAGTAACCTATGGCTGGATGAGTATTTGTGCACCTAAACAATGCATTACTATATAACCTCCAGATCTCTCATCCTCTGGATAATGCAATATCTCTGGAGCAGCCCAGGGGGAAGTATCAAATAGAGACCACTCTGTAGCACATGCAGTCATGTAACATGAGCTGCTAGCAATGTACACAAATACATTTTATAGGTCGCCTCACACTATCATACTGCAAGGGCAATATGGCTGTTAGGAGAGCATTCCCCTCTGGGCAGCTCCCTCTATCATACTGCAAGTACGGTGTGTCTTATTGGAGAGCATTCCCCCCTGGTCGGCTCCCACTATCATACTGCAAGTACGGTGTGTCTTATTGGAGAGCATTCCCCCCTGGTCGGCTCCCTCTATCATACTGCAAGTACGGTGTGTCTTATTGGAGAGCATTCCCCCCTGGTCGGCTCCCTCTATCATACTGCAAGTACGGTGTCTTATTGGAGAGCATTCCCCCTGGTCGGCTCCCTCTATCATACTGCAAGTATGGTGTCTTATTGGAGATCATTCCCCTCTGGACAGCTCCCACTCCAAAAGACAAGATATCATTCAGATGGTGGAGAGATAAGGGGTGCATACGGACTGGGGCCATAATTAAAAATAGTAATCTATGGTTTAGATGCCCACTAAGATTTAATAAAGTTAGGCCCCAGTTTTTTTTTTTTTAATACAACTAATGAATTAATAGTTAATCCGCATATTGCAGATCAGAGGAGATCTTAAAAGGTTGAAGTTGATTTTTTTCAACCTTAAATACCCTAAAGGGGCCAAAAAATGCTCTCTGCGCCCCTTTACAGAGGGGTTTTGTGTCACAGTGTTTTTTAGTTTTTTTCAGAGCGCAATAAATTAATTCACATGTTTTATTGCCCCCGTCATGCTTGTCTGTCAAGGAGACTTATATACTACAGTATACTCTACACTTCCCTGAGGCGAACAGGAAACGTGCAAAGAGGTTATGCAATAACTAAAAACCTTTTATAATATGTAAAACATGTTCTTTGCAACATATTACAAAACAATGACATTGTATCCGTCCCAAACACCATTCCCTGGCTTCTAAAATAGGTCTGACTGGCTCCTAACTTTTGTATACATTTGTCATGACCTAAAGAATTGGCCATAGATCTATATTACTGCTCATTGGCTGACAGGGACAAGCCCCACCGAGCAGTTAACCCATTAGACACTTTACAAATCCTCTCTCTCACAGGCAATAAAGAAAACAATCTCTCCCTGTCTCTTTAACTCTTCGCTGCTCCTCTCTTTTTGCAGAAGATTAGACAAAATCTGCAAAAAACTCCCAAGTCTGCGTGTGTCACGGAGATATAAATAGCGGCGCCGTCCACAGGGGGAGCAGAGTGACACAAAGCAACCCAGCGGCGCTCACAAAGTCACCCCCGAAATACACACCCCAGGGGGACACCAGTAACCATTTCACTGACACAGAGGACTGGCTCTGGCATCAAGTCAAATACCCGAGACCCCCCACTCTAATCATTCATTAGGAATACAGCTGTGAATCCTCAGTGTGCAGTGTTATGTCAGCAGTTTGTGAGGTGCAGGGACCCCCTGTTTTATATACGGACAGGTTAGAAAGGTCAGGCTGGGCAGTGTGTATATTACAGCATATCAGTGTATAGATGCCAGGCTGGGCAGCACGTATGGATTATATCACAGTGTATAGATGCCAGGCTGGGCAGCGCGTATGGATTATATCACAGTGTATAGATGCCAGGCTGGGCAGCGCCTATGGATTATATCACAGTGTATAGATGCCAGGCTGGGCAGCGCGTATGGATTATATCACAGTGTATAGATGCCAGGCTGGGCAGCGCGTATGGATTATATCACAGTGTATAGATGCCAGGCTGGGCAGTGCGCATGGACTATATCACAGTGTATAGATGCCAGGGTGGGCAGTGCGTATGGATTATATCACAGTGTATAGATGCCAGGCTGGGCAGTGCGTATGGATTATATCACAGTGTATAGATGCCAGGCTGGGCAGCGCGTATGGATTACATCACAGTGTATAGATGCCAGGGGGGGGGGGCAGCAGTGCGTATGGATTATATCACAGTGTATAGATGCCAGGCTGGGCAGTGCGTATGGATTATATCACAGTGTATAGATGCCAGGCTGGGCAGTGCGTATGGATTATATCACAGTGTATAGATGCCAGGCTGGGCAGCGCGTATGGATTATATCACAGTGTATAGATGCCAGGCTGGGCAGCACGTATGGATTATATCACAGTGTATAGATGCCAGGCTGGGCAGTGCGTATGGATTATATCACAGTGTATAGATGCCAGGCTGGGCAGCGCGTATGGATTATATCACAGTGTATAGATGCCAGGCTGGGCAGCGCTATGGATTATATCACAGTGTATAGATGCCAGGCTGGGCAGCGCCTATGGATTATATCACAGTGTATAGATGCCAGGCTGGGCAGCGCGTATGGATTATATCACAGTGTATAGATGCCAGGCTGGGCAGCGCGTATGGATTATATCACAGTGTATAGATGCCAGGCTGGGCAGTGCATATGGATTATATCACAGTGTATAGATGCCAGGCTGGGCAGCGCGTATGGATTATATCACAGTGTATAGATGCCAGGCTGGGCAGCGCGTATGGATTATATCACAGTGTATAGATGCCAGGCTGGGCAGCGCGTATGGATTATATCACAGCGTATAGATGCCAGGCTGGGCAGCGCGTATGGATTATATCACAGTGTATAGATGCCAGGCTGGGCAGCGCCTATGGATTATATCACAGTGTATAGATGCCAGGCTGGGCAGTGCGTATGGATTATATCACAGTGTATAGATGCCAGGCTGGGCAGTGCGTATGGATTATATCACAGTGTATAGATGCCAGGCTGGGCAGCGCGTATGGATTATATCACAGTGTATAGATGCCAGGCTGGGCAGCGCGTATGGATTATATCACAGTGTATAGATGCCAGGCTGGGCAGCGCGTATGGATTATATCACAGTGTATAGATGCCAGGCTGGGCAGCGCATATGGATTATATCACAGCGTATAGATGCCAGGCTGGGCAGCGCCTATGGATTATATCACAGTGTATAGATGCCAGGCTGGGCAGCGCGTATGGATTATATCACAGTGTATAGATGCCAGGCTGGGCAGCGCGTATGGATTATATCACAGTGTATAGATGCCAGGCTGGGCAGTGCGTATGGATTATATCACAGTGTATAGATGCCAGGGGCGCAGCGCGTATGGATTATATCACAGTGTATAGATGCCAGGCTGGGCAGTGCGCATGGACTATATCACAGTGTATAGATGCCAGGGCGGGCAGTGCGTATGGATTATATCACAGTGTATAGATGCCAGGCTGGGCAGTGCGTATGGATTATATCACAGTGTATAGATGCCAGGCTGGGGCAGCGCGTATGGATTACATCACAGTGTATAGATGCCCAGGGGGGGGGGGCAGTGCGTATGATTATATCACAGTGTATAGATGCCAGGCTGGGCAGTGCGTATGGATATATCACAGTGTATAGATGCGCAGGCTGGGTCAGTGCGTATGGATTATTCACAGTGTATAGATGCCAGGCTGGGCAGCGTGTATGTATTAATAACAGTGTATAAGATGCCAGGCTGGGCAGCGCGTATGGATTATATCACAGTGTATAGATGGAAGGCTGGGCAGTGCGTATGGATTATATCACAGTGTATATATGCCAGGCTGGGCAGCGCGTATGGATTATATCACAGTGTATAGATGCCAGGCTGGGCAGCGCGTATGGATTATTATCACAGTGTATAGATGCCAGGCTGGGCAGCGCCTATGGATTATATCACAGTGTATAGATGCCAGGCTGGGGCAAGCGCGTATGGATTATATCCAACGTGTATAGATGCCAGGCTGGGCAGCGCGTATGGATTATATCACAGTGTATAGATGCCAGGCTGGGCAGTGCATATGGATTATATCACAGTGTATAGATGCCAGGCTGGGCAGCGCGTATGGATTATATCACAGTGTATAGATGCCAGGCTGGGCAGCGCGTATGGATTATATCACAGTGTATAGATGCCAGGCTGGGCAGTGCGTATGGATTATATCACAGCGTATAGATGCCAGGCTGGGCAGCGCGTATGGATTATATCACAGTGTATAGATGCCAGGCTGGGCAGCGCGTATGGATTATATCACAGTGTATAGATGCCAGGCTGGGCAGTGCATATGGATTATATCACAGTGTATAGATGCCAGGCTGGGCAGTGCGTATGGATTATATCACAGTGTATAGATGCCAGGCTGGGCAGTGCGTATGGATTATATCACAGTGTATAGATGCCAGGCTGGGCAATGCATATGGATTATATCACAGTGTATAGATGCCAGGCTGGGCAGCGCGTATGGATTATATCACAGTGTATAGATGCCAGGGCCTGGGCAGCGGCATATGGATTATATCACAGCGTATAGATGCCAGCTGGCAGGCGCCTATGGATTATATCACAGTGTATAGATGCCAGGCTGGGCAGCGCGTATGGATTATATCACATGTGTATAGATGCCAGGCTGGGCAGCGGCGTATGGATTAAATCACAGTTTATAGATGCCAGGCTGGGCAGCGTGTATGGATTATATCACAGTGGTAATAGATGCCAGTTCTGGGCAGCGCGTATGGATTATGTCACAGTGTATATATGCCAGGCTGGGGCAGCGCATAAGGATTATATCACAGTGTATAGATGCCAGTCTGGGCAGCGCGTATGGATTATATCACAGTGTATAGATTGCCTAGGTCTGGGGGCAGCGGCGTATGGATTATATCACAGTGTATAGATTGCCAGGCTGGGCAGCGTGTATGGATTATATCACAGTTGTATAGATGCCAGTTCAGGGCAGCGCGTAAGGATTATATCACAGTGTATATATGCCAGGCTGGGCACGCGCGTATGGATATTATACACAGTGTATAGATGCCAGTCTGGGCAGGCGCGTATGGATTATAAATCACAGTGTATAGATGCCAGGCTGGGCAGAGGATATATATTAATATCACAGTGTATAGATGCCAGTCTGGGCAGCGCGTATGGATTATATCACAGTGTATAGATGCCAGGCTGGGGCAGTGGATATATATTATATCACAGTGTATAGATGCCTAGGGCGGGGGCAGGGTTGTGTATACCGCAGGGTTTGGCAGGATAGGGGTAATGTTTGGTGGGGGGAGGATGCTCTGCGGCTGCCCGATGTTATAATGTTCTGACAACCTCACATTCCCACAGCATCAACCTCTCTGCGCGTACCAACCAACACAACCCCTAGGTCTACGCACAACATGTTACAATTATTACCAAGCTTAGTTATGTAAAATACTATATACAATAAAGACTGATGACAGTGGCCCTTTAAATGCAACAACAACACCAATGGACCTTTGTGATACTCGGGGTTAAATATCAGGACTCGATGATAGGTCAGCAGAAGATCTAACTTGCTCATTGGTTCTCTATTCCCTGGTGTGGCCATTTTTTGTGGTGTTCAGGATCCTTTATGTGGTACATCTGGCGGGGGGGGGGCTCCCGTCTCTACCCTGCTCATTCACACAGAGACAACATATGGCAGAGTCAGGTGCAATTAGACCCATATGGCTGAACAGACCCTGTGTAACATGAGACCCCCCAACCAGCGATGACACTAAGGGCAGCAGGAGCACATCACCGTGCGGACATGGAGTATTCTGGTTGGTTATAAAGACCAAGCGACGCAATGTCCAAGACTTCATGTTCAAGCCATATGTACAACCTATGTACAAACGGCACAGACACCGAGGCATGTCATTGATATTATTTGTAGCACTGTCATATATTAGTATATAATAATGGGTTCACGGATATACATGTTCCATTTTTATTCTTTCTTTTTTTAATTACATTTATCTTCTAATTATAGCCGCTCATGAATAAAACTAAACTATAATAATGCTATAATACAATTCTAAGAACACAGCACTAACCAGAGATTAGACAAACCCGGGCACCAAAACTCCTAATATTTTACTATTGCCATCCCATACAATTCACATAAATATGTTCCGCCTCCACATTTAAAATATCACACAATCTTTCCTTTTGCCTGAAAAGAGTGATGTAAAAGTAAAAAATCTTCCCGTTTACTCAGCCAGGACCTCCTCCTTATTACGGTCTAATTAGAGAGTCTGCGACTGCAGCCAGGTGTGTTTATGAAGCTCTATGGGGAAACCAGTTACTGCTCTAGACTGGGCCGGACGTATCCAACACAGAGCTAATCATCCCGAGAGCAGTTTGCACAAGATAAAAAAACACATGTGTAACCTTTACAGCAGCATCGGTTTCATTTTTAAACTTCTTCTGTCAGTGTCCCCTTTTAAGCTTTACAGAAAATAAGTGACACATTACGTATAACATTTCCTGTATAATAGCATAAGGTCCCCCTGTGGAAGGCACAATGTACCTATCTATATATACACACATATACTACTTAGCCCGTCAAAAATGACAGGATTAAAATTGTAAGGCTGGGCAATGTTTTGCCACGCAATGTGAGGCTTTCGCTCCTCTGAGCACCTTCGTCGCTCATCACATGGCTCATTGCGAGCCTCTCACCGCGTGTGCTTCAACTTTGGCACTGATCACCTGCGGCGCTCATCGCAAGTCCCCATGCTGAGCGCGCGCTGCTTTGCGACGCTCGCATGTGTGACGGGCACCGCTGGCTCGTCTCGCTTTGCGAGGTCGCAACTGCGTTACAAAAATCGCAAACGCTACGATCACTGTGAGAAGCCTTTGTGGGCATATTTGCATGTCTCTGCCCAAGTTCCCAGAATGCAATGTAATTAACTGTATGTCATTGGAATTCTGAGTAGGAGAATAAGCCTTTTTAACTTATTTTAGACATCCAAATATGAACACAAATGTACTATTTCTTCACAATATAACATCAGTAAATCTATCTATAGTATTATATATATGTAATATATCTACTAATCAGGGCCAAGCTGACTGTCTCTTCTGGAATCGATGCCTTGAAAATCTATACTCCTAAAAAGGGCCATGTGATGTCGGAGTGCTGGGGGTGTACTCATTACTGATCCATTAGGGACGCAGCGTCACATGACAAGGGGCTAATGCCACGATCTCTATGGGGAAGAGTCACATGCACTGGTCTTTAAAGGATATAGTACCAATGACATATCCAATGCCCCACAAGTCATAGTTGTTATCTCTTTCCAACTCATGCAAAGAGCATGCCCAGTTGGTTTAAATAATACTATTAAGTCATGAGACTTATTGTTAAAGTCCTTATGTATACCAACCGGGCATGCTCTTCTTCCTGACAAACCCCCACTGTATAAGTTCATTAATGCTCTTGGAGGAACATGAGGGTTCCACTGGTGGTGCAGTAGTCCGGACCTCAGTGCTTTCATGGCTACGAACCGGGATAGATTCAGTTAGCTATCCTGAAGCCATGCAAGGTTGGGCCCGGTCAATACTTGGATGGAAGACCACCTAGGAACACCAGGGGGCTGTATGCTGCGGCCCCACTGGAGAAGGAACTGGCAACACAACTCCAGTATCTCTGCCATAAATGGAACATACAGAGAGAGGGGGGTCTTTTCAGATACATTATTATGAACATATCTAATTGGTTAAGCTTTATCATTGAACACATGCATTAAAAATGTAAAAGAACCACACAATTATAATTAGATTTTATTTATGTTTGTATTGGAGTTCTGGATGCTCTGTGGATATAGCCACCCGGATCCTGCTACTTTTATTAAGGCAATATGTGTCTACTATCTCTGGCCCGAAGTACTGAATATCCGAAGGTGGATCAGATACTGGACAGAGAGCCTAGAACAGGATACAATAGAAATATCCCATAAACTACAATGTGGCGACAAAGTATCCCCCATAGAAATGTATCCGGTTCCTCATCGCAAACTAAATGGCACTTTTTGCTTTAGACTTTTTATATTTAGGATCATTGTGGTTACTGTAATGTTACAAAATGTCGAACCGAAGGAAATTCTATGTATAAAGGCCATAAAGAAGCCGCATAAGACACGATCGCATCATAATAATCACTCCCAAACACCAACCAACCTGGAGGGAAGAGGGGAAATGGGTATAAAAAAAGGAAGAATTGGTATAAAAAGGTGATTAAAGATAAAAATTCTCTCAATAGGTCAAAAGTGGAGAGAAGCTTAAGAGGAAGAAGGAAGAGATGGGATGAAGGAGGGAAGAGAGGGGATGAAGGAGGGAAGAGATGGGGATGAAGGAGGGGAAGAGAAGGGGATGAAGGAGGGAAGAGATGGGATGAACGGAGAAAGAGATGGGATGAAGGGAGGGAAGAGATGGGATGAAGGAAGGGAAGAGATGGGATTGAAGGAGGGAAGAGATGGGATGAAGGAGGGAAGAGATGTTTATAGGAAGGAGGTAAGAAGGATGAATGAGAAGATGTGAAGGAGGGAAGAGATGGGATGAAGGAGGGAAGAGATGGGATGAAGGAGGGAAGAGATGGGATGAAGGGAGTGGGAAGTAAGAGATGGGATGAAGGAGGGAGAGATGGATGAAGGAGGAAAGGAGATGGGATTAAGGAGGGAAAGAGATGGGGATGAAGGGAGGGAAGTAGAATGGGGATGAAGGAGGGAAGAGATGGGATGAAGGAGGGAAGAGATGGATGAAGGAGGGAAGAGATGGGATGAAGGAGGGAAGAGATGGGATGAAGGATGGAAAGAGATGGGATGAAGGAGGGAAGAGATGGGATTGAAGGAGGGAGAAGAGATGGGATGAAGGAGGGAAGAGATGGGGATGAAGGAGGAAGAGATGGGATTGAAGGAGGGAAGAGATGGGATGAAAGGAGGGAAGAGATGGGATGAAGGAGGGAAGAGATGGGATGAAGGAGGGAAGAGATGGAAAACTATGAATGAAGCAGAGAAATTATATATTGGAGGAGTGTGGCAAGAGAGGAGAAAGATGGGCTCCCATAATACTTGACAGGACAGCCGGACAGGAGTAGAGCACTTGATTTCTTGCCACCCTAGGCCTTGGACATATTGGAAATCAAACCATTCCCCCAATACAGATTTCTACAGGTTAGCAGTAAAAGCAATTGACTGTAACAGGGAGCAGAATGTGCAGGAAGAGGCTGCCTATTGGCTGGACCTACCAATTATTATCTCTAGGTCTGTCCCCCTGGGCCTAGTAAGAGGTTAACCCTTTCATGTAAAAACTGCTTTTATGATATGCCATTAAGATTGGTAAATATTGTGATCCACAGCTGAGAATAATGTTAATACAAATATAATTGTAGCTAGTACATATTGGACCTTGCGTGTTATATTAGCACCACCACATGTGTGCGCTCAACGATTGCACACGCGTGTGTCTTTAGCGCCATCCGAGATCTGTATGGGGGTCCTGGGGGAAGAGGTGGGAGATCAGAATGGGGGAGCTGATCAGAGATATGGGAGATCAGAATGGGGGTCCCTGGAGGAGACATGGTAGATCAGAAAGGGGGGTGATTCAGAATGTCCCCCCCGTGACCCCCATTCGGATCTCCCCCCCTCACTTTTCCCATTTCTGATCCCCCTCCACATCCTGATCTTCTCCCCCTTATGCCCCCCATTCTGATCTCCCATGTCTCTGATCAGGTCCCCATTCTGAGTCTCCCACATCCCCCTCCCCCCCCCCCACAAGGTACCTCATACACATCTCCCCCATGATCTCCCACCTCTCCTCCCAGGACCCCCATACTGATCTCGGACCACACTGGATGGAGTTAAAGACAGTTGCCACGTGCATAACGCTGGTAGGGGCCGTGATCGCTGCGCGGCGCTATCAGGCACTTGTGGTGGCGGCTGATTAAGACACATACGGTCCCTAAATATTTATTTAAAAGTGCAATATATATATTTTCAATGATAACCCCCAGATCCTACTGAATTATGTCAGGCTCCTAAATAATATTGCAGTCCCCTGACATTTCTATAATTGTGATTCCCCATATATGGGAACCCGAATCCCTGCTATAATACATTGGTTACTTTATAATCCACCATTACACCATTTTATATAAAGGACGGTAAATAACCTGGAGCAATGGTAGTAGGACAAATAGGATATATATGAAACTGCAATGGACAAACTCAATTGACCTTTTGGTTCTTATCTGATGTCACAAATCTAGGTTTCTATGTTGTAGCTGGGGAGGGTCCACAAGGATATTACCAACAAACACTGCAATAGCCCAAGGTTATATGGGCCCCAGGCACGAAGGGGGTTAAAGCCCACCTGGCCTCATTGTTATGCCAATTTGTAAGACACTAGAAAGGCCGCCGGAACGGCTCTATTCAACCCCCGGACACTTTAAAGCAACAGATTTCTATGAGACAATAATCTCACCACAGTGGGAACACATTGAGCTGCAGGAACTGCCCAGAACAGGGCAGATCTGGGCTGGGGGAGGGGAGCCCCCCCCTAATACCCACCTCCGAAAACAAGTTGTTAGTGAGATGAGTGGCTGGTAAAAAAAATTGTGCATGTGACCAAGTGACTAGGGGGGATTCAAATTAAAGTAAAAACACAATGCCTATACCTCACCTTTAAGAGAACATATTTTATTTGCTGGCATTTTAAGATGCACATTCCCTTAAAAATAAGATGGGGTCACTGCAGGTCAGCTCAGTTCCTCAGAAGACCCCAGGATTTAATCTCTAAGCTACTTTGCTCTAGGGGGTCACCACTACAGTGTTTACTAATCTGATTCAGCTTGTGGGGAAGAAAACCTGGGATGCCGATAGACTTTCCATTTTACTTATTTCTACTTTCTTATTCTCCAAGGCCCTCTTAGCATGATATAATAGTGCATATAACGGCTCCCTGCACATTGCAAAAAGTTTAATATATTAAAAAAATTAGCCATTATCCAGTCTAGATCCCTTAAAAAGACGCCTGGTAAATATATTCTTTCTGTGGTCTTAAATAATCCCTAATGACGCCGGGGAGTGGTGGTGGATTTTTTATAATGCACCCAACTATTTCGCAAGCTATACTAGTAATGAAATGGTTAAAATAAGTGGAATCCTTCCCCAGACCAAGACCGAACCTCTACAGATCAGTCAGTCAGTAAGTAATAGGTCGCCCTCTTAGCACTTTCAGGAGGAAATAAGACTTGATATGATCATGATAAACTTCTAAAAGTTACAGTGCATTAACCCCTTTACCAGTGACATAGTTAAAGGGAATGCCAGGAATCAACACACAACTGGTATTAAAGGGATTCCTCCAACAGTCAACAACAAAAACAGAGGTAAAAAGTGGTTTCCTAGCTGAATATAGCACTTGATGGGAACTTTATCATTGACATTTTTAGCCCATTTGGATATTTTCATATGCGCTCAGAATGTTGCAATCCAATCAGAAGCGGATATAAGGGGCCCCCGTCGCGTCAGCTGCGGCTTGAAAACGCCACTCAAAGAAAGTGCTACATGACAGTAAAAACTAACAAGGTCTTCCAGCCCTATCGCAGAGAGACTGAAATCAAGTCTTTAAATTTCGCTTATATTTTATGGACACATTATATATTTTAGATGTATTTTTTAGAAGGCTGCAGAATCCCGATACTTTCTGATTAATATGCAGCAGATACTTTGTATCACTTGGGAATTCTATTACAACTTATTTGTTTTCAGGAGGTTTATTTGACTAAATAAAAGCAGAAGATGTCTTGATGAATATGGATTGTGACCCGACTCCCACCCTGCCTGGGGAATATTCTGCCCCAACCCGATCCTCAGGGACTCTTTTTCCAGTCCATTAACATACACATTCATATGTATATATTAAGAGAGCAATGGAAAGCGGTACCCAGAATCTGCAGCTGTTACACCTTCTCCCTATACTGTAACTCTAGCCAACAGCTCACACTCTAACAGCTGATGGAGGCCCGCGATGTGTTAAGTATCAAACAGCTGCATAGGAGGGACAGTTTGTAAAAGTGCAAGACCCCACTCTTACTACATATAGTGTAAAGGGAACATGGAAGGTTTCTGGACTTTACTAGGTATATAATATCCCTGGGTTTCTGTTTACTTTTATGCACTTTATTTTATAAAATAGAGGGTTATGTTTATGGCTTAAAATCAAAACAATTAGTCCCTGTATGGGTCTTCCCGCTGCACTGTATGGGCCTTGGTGTGCAGCCTATCAGGAACCAAGTCTCAGCAGCACATTGCTGAGAGATGGTCACAGATTGGTTAATATAAGACACTGCACATCCAGCTCTAAAGAGTCCGTGCCTACATGAGCTGCAATGGGCAGACCCATCCAGGGACTATTTTTTTTATCTTAGGCAGTAAAAACAGAGTTTATAAACACTTGTTAATAAAATAAAGTACATAAAAAATAAAGATACACAGGTATATTATATACACTAGGAAATTACCCATCAAAAATTATGGGAATAGGTCCCCCCCCCCCCCCCCCCCCCCCCCCCCCCCCCCCCGTGTCTCCTTTTCGCCTCTCTCTCACCTGTGTCTCCTTTCCCCCATCTCCCTCCCGTTCCCTTTTCCCCCTCTCCTGTTCCTCCTTTCCCCAGTGTCCGTCTTTCCCATTCTCCCATTCCCCCCTTGTGTCTCCGTTCCTCACCTCCCTCTCTCCCTCCCTTGTGTCTCCGTTCCTCCCTCTCCCCTCACCTTGTGTCCTCCGTTCCTCCTCTCCCTCCCTTGTGTCTCCGTTCCACCTCCTCCTCTCCCTCCCTTGTGTCTCCATTCCTCCTCCTAGTCTCCCTCCCTTGTGTCTCCATTCCTCCTCCTAGTCTCCCTCCCTCGTCTACTTTCCCCCTACTCTCCCTCCCTCGTCTACTTTCCCCCCCCCCTCCTTGTGTCTCATACTTGGATGTAACCCAGCCAGCAGCGCTGCACTCACCTCCTCTGTGGCTCCCGTCCTCCAGCCGGAACGACTTTCTGGATGAAGCCTCACATTGCGCATCCCACCTGCGCAAAGCGTGGCTTCATCCAGAAAGTAGTTCCATCCGGAGGACGGGAGAAGACAGAATGCGGCGCTGCTGACAGGGTTGCATCCAGGTACGTGCTTGAGCTACCGGCAGAAACCAGGTACTACATGGCGTTGCAAGCTCGGGGGGGCTCGTGATGCGCCAGAGGTGCTCATTGCAAGCCCTCCACTGACAGGAACCAGGTACTGGGGGCCTTGCACTTGAGCGCCTCTGGCGCTCGACAAGAGCCCTGCAATGAGTTGTGCGTGTGCGTCAATGGCTCATCTCGCACTTGCGTCCCCTCGCTGTTCGAGGGAAGCAAAAGCGTAACCAACATCGCAAACGTTAACCACACTGACAAATAATTATATATATATACACACACATAGTAAAATGCAGAAACCTTCCACACACTTGAACTCTGAGACACTAACGTCGTCTAAACTTGCATTGAACTTTTGGTCAAGTATTTGGGGGGAAAACTCACAAGTCTTATTGTCATGGGATTCATAAACAGACAGGACCATCTACCCTCCTGTTGTGTCCTACCTACTCTACGTCCTTTCTCCATTGCATTCTTGAATTATGATTTACTGCATGGCAGGCCATACCACTTAACCTCCATATTCCTAGCCTGCCGGCTCCTATGTTTGTCAACCTCTGTAGAAGTTAACAGATTTTAGAACAAATTTTGGCAAGTTGTTTATATATATATATATAGATAGAGCACTATGTAATATAGAGACATATCTAGAATAACCAAATAGTCAACAGCCTAAAAGAAAAAACAAGTGGCTGTCCCCTTGGTATGTTGGACTCTTCCATGGAGGTCAAGCCCACATGCTAACTCTCAGCCCCCGCAGGATGCAATCACTGAAAGAGTTAAATAAAGTCTATACACTTCCATATAAACACTGATAGACAGCAGTGTGACTGTAGGTTGTTACTCTGCTCTCTAATGAGACGCAATGTCCTGTATTGTTGGGTCTCCTCCATGTCTGTATCCGGATACAGACTCCTAGCCAATAGGAGAAGGGCTCTGTGCGTCAATGACAATCCATTTAGCTTCCTAATTCTCATGTCCCCGGCACACTGTGCCCCAGGAACAGCCAGGAGACCCTGCCAACATATCTCAGCAGTGGGTGCCATGTGGCTTACCCACAAATAACCCAATACAAACACCCTGGGGGATTAGAAAGCAAGCAACGAGGGCACAGCCAGAGGAAAGATCGCAAGCTCTACGGGATTGTAAGACAGTCTGGTAAAGAAATCTTTGGACAGTTAGCAAGTAACAAAACAGATAAGAGGAAGGATGGGAGGGGATGGGGTTTGGCTATAATAAGGAACAGAGCTTACAAGACATGAAAACTTCCTTAATATGTACAGACAGACGAGACAAGCTCTGGGTTATTACTCACTGCAGGCTCTACATTGTGTTGTACATTTGGTTTGTTGTGTACAATATCAGCCCATTCATTTGGATTAGGGACAGTGAGAAGAACACAGAGAAAAAGTTCATCATCAACCTAAAGAGCTTACAAGATAATACCATTTTACACCAATACAAGCAAATTACAGAACTACCCAAAGGAAACGTTCATTACTGACCCAAAAGAGCTTACAATCTCACACTATGACATATAATATCATTGTATACCAATTAAGGCTAGTAGTAGATGAACCCAAAGGAAAAGCTCATCACTGACCCAAAGAGCTTACAATCGCCAACTACAACATATACTATTTTTATACCAATAGAAGTAGAAGTACCCGGGAGCTTACAATTTTCTACTAGAACATAAAATACCATTTTCATATCTTCTGTAACAGAACCATTACCCCAATACCCGCAAATTACAGAAGGACCCAAAGAAAAAGTTCAATATTAACCCAAAGAGCTTACAGTCTCCCACTACACCAACATAGACCATTATATACCAAGTTACAGAAACATTCAGCACTGGCCCAAAGAGCTTACAGTCTCCCACCACAACATAGACCATGTTATACCAAGTTACAGAAACATTCAGCACTGACCCAAAGAGCTTACAGTCTCCCACCACAACATAGACCATGTTATACCGAGTTACAGAAACATTCAGCACTGACCCAAAGAGCTTACAGTCTCCCACCACAACAACAATATACCATGTTATACCAAGTTACCATAAACATTCAGCACTGACCCAAAGAGCTTACAGTCCTCCCACCACAACATAGACCATGTTATACCAAGTTACCGAAACATTCAGCACTGACCCAAAGAGCTACAGTCTCCCACCACAACATAGACCATGTTATACCAAGTTACAGAAACATTCAGCACTGACCCAAAGAGCTTACAGTCTCCCACCACAACATAGACCATGTTATACCAAGTTACAGAAACATTCAGCACTGACCCAAAGAGCTTACAGTCTCCCACCACAACATATACCATGTTATACCAAGTTACAGAAACATTCAGCACTGACCCAAAGAGCTTACAGTCTCCCAGTACACTAACATAGACCATGTTATACCAAGTTACAGAACATTCAGCACTGGCCCAAAGAGCTTACAGTCTCCCACCACAACATATACCATTATATACCAAGTTACAGAAACATTCAGCACTGGCCCAAAGAGCTTACAGTCTCCCACCACAACATATACCATTATATACCAAGTTACAGAAACATTCAGCACTGACCCAAAGAGCTTACAGTCTCCCACCACAACATAGACCATTTTCACATCATCTATAATAGTTACATTATATCTCATTACCCCCTTTACTACTATAGAGGCCTACTAGGCCCCTCTGGCAGTGAAAGGGTTAGTCCAGCCTCCCAAATCTCAGTATCATATCACCAAGCAGTGCATCTTTTTACCCACAATGCTCTATTACAGTCTATACACAACAAAATCCACAGACTGCTCCCCCCCTCCTCCTCGTTACCCCCCTAGAAGATAGCTACTTACCACAAGTTTATTCAAAGCATTCTTGCGGCTCAGTCTCCCACCCCCCACCCCTCCGCTCCTCCTGCGCTCCCCTCGCTCTCTTCTGCAGTGGGGGGACTACATATGTCTCACAGCACTTCCAGGCAGCGCAGGCTCCCGGTGCAGAACAAAAAGCCAGCAGCAGAACCCAGGGTTTCATTTCAGCACCAGGGCGGGCTTCCCTCTCCCCTCCCACCCCCCCTAAGGACACACCCTGCGCTCTCCTGCCTGTCCAGCTACTGCACAAAACATCAATTATTAATTGCTTGTCTCCAGATTTCCAGGCAAAACCAATAACAGATGGGCTGTGTGCTAATGGCTCACTATGTACCAGCCAACTGGCAGCCCCCAGAGACAATGCAGGAATCAGGTAGAGCTGCTAAGTTCACCCATGCCCAGGCAGATATAATGTGCCCCCCAGTGTGGCACTGCAGACCCTGCTAAAGAAGCCATGAGAAGGGCTGGGGAAGGGGTGGTCTCACCTCAGCACCATGCGCAGGATTATTCAAGCTTTGCGTTGTCTCCCTCTGTGTCTAGAGATCTTGCTGTTACACACACACCACACAGCTCCCATTCACACACAAACACACACACATTCACACTCAGCAGCCTCAGTCATTTGCCAGAAGGCAGAGACAGAGGAGGAGGAGGAGGGGGGTGTAGAGGGAGAGAAAGGGAGGAAGAAAAAAGCCCAAGCAGCTCACATTACACAACTTACACCGAGGGGAGGGGCTCGGCACTATCCTTTAAACCCCTTCACAGTCAGAGGCCAAGGGAGGAGTGTCTGGCTAGTAGCCAAAGACTACGAAGAAACAGGATCTCCTTCACTGGCCACATACAGACTGGCAGACTTATTTAAATG
This sequence comes from Discoglossus pictus, assembly GCA_027410445.1. Lineage (NCBI taxonomy): Eukaryota > Metazoa > Chordata > Amphibia > Anura > Alytidae > Discoglossus > Discoglossus pictus. Next base: position 6,443,268 of record CM050171.1, on the reverse strand, counting down.
GAAATAAAAAAAAAATCCAGGCAGTGGAAGCCCCCTCCCCAATCTTAGAATACCTCGACTGCAGATATATTGGGCGCTGCAAAGTACCATGGACCACCCAAAAAAATGAAGATATTCCGCAGCGCTGAGGTTACGTGGTGTCGGTGCCATATTGTGATAGGTTTTAAAATAAAAGTTACGCATTGACACTTGTATACCCCGCAGCGCCCATGGCCCTTATCTTATCTCCCTTATGCATGGGCTACCCAATAAATGAATATATCCCGCAAGCGCTGTGGTTACGTCCTATTAGCCGAGTGCATAATGTGAAGGTACTGATACCCCGCAGCGCCCATAGGCCCTGATCTCATCTCTCTTCTGCAATTTACACGGACCCCCCAAATAAATATATACATTGTATTAGTTCATAAATAAAAGTTATATATCGATACTTTACACAAAGTCTCTCTCTGGAGTCTCCATGGACCCCCCCCCCCCCCCCTCCTCAGAGCAAACGCCCCCCCCCCTCCTCAGAGCAAAGCCCCCTCCTCAGAGCAAAGCCCCCATGTAATGTAGATCTGGTGTACCCCAGTTACATAGGGGATAATGCACCTATTGCCCTGGCCTTTAACCCTTTATTCCCATGGAGGGTCCTAATTAATGTCCTGGCTTTAACCTAATATCTGCAATGGGGGACCAGAAATGTATATATTGATTGGCATGAAATGATTATAAATGTAATATAAATATAGTTTAATCACAACGTGCCAAATGTTTCAGAAAGCTTGTAAACTTACTAATAATAATGGATATGCCATGTGTAGAAATAAATAATAAGTCCCAAAATCTATTTTATCTAAAAGTCCAGCAGTTTACAACCTTTACACACAATTACTGGATCTCACTAGTGACCCCCACTGCCCATTATAAGATGTCTCAGCTTCCTTGTCTTGCCAGCAACTTCAAACCATGTGGATGGGCTCAAGTGGATTTCCCTGTGGTTAACCCCTTCACTGCCATGGTCTGCAAACCATTTAAAGACACAGCCAGCAGATAACATCAGTGTAGACCTGACCATATAACTCTAAGACAGCATTTTCTTGAAGGATCGGTTGTGTGCGGAGATACTTGTGAGCTTTGGATACTGCAGACGGAAAAGCATTTTTTAGAAAAAAAAACCAAAACCTTGTATTACAGGACTTGTGTCAAGGAGGATTCCTTATTGAACTGCAAGTCCGTGTGTAACTTGGAGGAAGGGTTATACTATGGGGCTTTACTTTGCCACAGAGTTCTACTGTCAGGGGGCTATTTAAAGGGATGATTTAACAAAAGTGAATAGAGATCTAATGTGAAACAGTTTATTTTAGAGCAAAATTGAACACAATAATCAAATACGTCAATTATATTAATCTAATGCACATTATCAAATGCATTTCAGTGGTCATTTCATAAAAAGACATTAAATGACCCAGAATGAGTCTCTGATTGGGGTCACTACCCTTTGTGGCCAGGAAGATGCTGCAATGCTGGGTAACTGGAGACATTAGTTGTCCAGTTTAATCTCCCTCCAGTGGTCAATGTGGGAGAATTACAGAACAACCTCATTTTAAAGGGATACGCCATATTGTTATATAAAATGTAACACTTGTCATGTATAGTATGGGCTGTATTCACAATTCACTCATTTTTAAGCGAAATGGTTTTATTTGTTTTAAAGGAACTTTTTTTTTTTTCTTATAGAAAAAGCATCAGAATTGTCACTTGTGTACTAAATATTTTTTTCAAAACTGTAAACTAACCCAAAGTTTCCAAACAAGCAAGTCAAGTTACAATGTTTTCTTCTCCTCCCTGCCAGTTCTCCTTTATAGTGAAAATTACTTCTCAGCCAATTACAAGACCCATGGAGAAATGCACCATAGCAAATGACAACTGTGAAGGAGACCGTCCGGGGGTAGGAGAAGAAAAGCATGACTAGTTGCAGAAATATGGAAAGTCCCAGGGCCTGAAAATGTTAAAGTTGTATTATTGTGGTCTACATATAAGAAGGTGATGGCGGAGGTGTAGATGGATAGAGGGGTCATTGAAGCAATGAACATGAGATTGAGGGAGCTGAGGGGCAGTCCATAGGGACTTTATAGCATACCAACCGGGTATTATATTTTAGCATATATATATATATATATATATATATATATATATATATATATATATATATATATATATGTATATATATATATATATACACCACACACTTAACTACCTTCCTAGAAATACATCCTATATCACACTATAATAATATCTAGATGTCTTCCTTTCCAGATAGCATCACAAGACAAGTCCCCACAGATCCGAGACATCTTCCAATCTCAGATACATTGTTTCTCCGCTCTTGTAACTTTGTATACGATCCACCCCACTGACCCGTTCCACACACCCCAGGGTGTAACCGCTGGCCTCCTTGTGGGGTGTTGTCGCAGCATTGTGTGTAATTGTGGCGCTTAGACACCCGCCATGCTTAGAAAGAGTTTCTCTCAAACGAGTTTTGGTTCAATGTTCTAATAAATGAGTCGCGTTATGTCCTGACGACGCCGGGATTAGGGTAATTATATCCTCTATGACAGAAATAAAACTATAAAAAAACCACAATAAAAGTGATTTCATCATATTTACATAATATTATTAAATAAAATACCTACAAATTCCTAATATCGATACATTAAAGTGTCCCAAAATGTCCAGAATATTAAAAAAAAAAAAAAAAAAATTTAAACTTTACTAAAAAGTATTTTTGTACAAGAAAATAAAATAGTTTATAGTGTAGAAAAATGAAAAACCGGGATAGTACAGTGAACCTTATGGATGCATGACCTGCAGCTCATTGTGCCTGTATTCTCATTCTGTCGAATGTGATCAGATAAGACAAATAGACTGATTACACTTGTGCGATAAAGTTCAAATGAGACGCATTGTTTTTATCTGTTTCTGTGATGTTTTATTGGTCATTTTTTTTAATGTATAAAATATTCTTTTAGATACATAATAAAAGTTGTGTCCAAAATAAAACTTTTGGAAAGTATAAAACATTATTTCATTTTTGTTACTATTTTTTTGCCATCTTTTTTCTTTTTTGACAGGTTACAAATAAAGGATAATAATAATAATAATAATAATAATAGAGCAAATATTCAAACTAATGAATAAAGTTTTCCATTGGTTAATATTTATTTGTAACTAATGATATTATAACTATTAATAAAGATAAAGTGTTGTTGGTTCTTCCCATCTCATTCCTATAACCCACTAATTGGTTCTGACAAAGTCTAAAAAATGACTATGGCGGCCACTATTTAAATCCTCGTTTCACATGAATATTTATTAGAAATAGAATTACAGAGAAACGTGTGGATTATATTTAGCGGCGCTGCTGGAATGCCTGGCGCTGAAGTGGTTATTTCGGGCCCCTCAGACTGACTCCCCTCTTTAGTCTGGGAAGGGATCCAGCAGCATGGCTGCCGATTGGGGGCTGTGGTCTGACCCTACACACTTCAACATCTGTCGGGGCTGAATGGATCATTTGCCCGGGCCCTCGCTGTCCCTTTAAGGGATTTGTAACCCAGATACACCGCTCCGATCCGGCCCCTCTACTCTCCCCATCTCATGATAATGGTTCAGGCCGCAGTTTACACGCTGGTGCCTCTCATATACTGCACTAGGAAAGAGGCAGGGGAGCAGGACTGAGGGAGGGGGAGGAAGAGAGGGATGGATGGAGGCAAAGAGAGAGGGAGGGAGGGCGAGAGAGAGAGAGAAAGAGAGAGGGAGGGAGGGCGAGAGAGAGAGAGAAAGAGAGAGGGAGGGAGGGCGAGAGAGAGAAAGAGAGAGGGAGGGAGGGCAAGAGAGAGAAAGAGAGAGGGAGGGAGGGCGAGAGAGAGAAAGAGAGAGGGAGGGAGGGCGAGAGAGAGAAAGAGAGAGGGAGGGAGGGCGAGAGAGAGAAAGAGAGAGGGAGGGAGGGCGAGAGAGAAAGAGAGAGGGAGGGAGGGCGAGAGAGAGAAAGAGAGAGGGAGGGAGGGCGAGAGAGAGAAAGAGAGAGGGAGGGAGGGCGAGAGGGGAGAGGAAGAGAGGGAGGGAGGGCGAGAGAGAAAGAGAGAGGGAGGGCGAGAGAGAAAGAGAGAGGGAGGGCGAGAGAGAAAGAGGGAGGGAGGGCGAGAGAGAAAGAGAGAGGGAGGGCGAGAGAGAAAGAGAGAGGGAAGGAGGGCGAGAGAGAAAGAAAGAGAGAGGGAGGGCGAGAGAGAAAGAGAAAGAGAGAGAGAGAGAGAGAAAGAGACGGAGGGAGGGAGAGAAAGGGATTGCTTTATAAGTAATGACATTATAATGGGAACTCATGCAAAATATGATTTTGGCAGAAGAGCTGACATTCTAATAGGAGTGACTAGAATGGTGGCATTGTATGGATATCATAAGCCAATCGGTGACAGGAGGGGACTGTGACCGAGCAAGATGCCAGCTCGCCAGGCTCTACATATCCATGGCAACCATTCTCTGCACTCAATGGGCCGGCTAGTGGGAAACAAGTGGCAAATACTCACACACCGAGCTGCCAATCTCTGCCGGAGTTAACCACTTCACTGCTGCAATGGGCTTACTAGACAAATGACCGGTATATAACAGTTTATCAATGTGAAAGGGTAAAATGAGCGAACGTCTGCAGCCTAATAAATGGATTTATTAAATATAGAAAATATACCCAGCAGTAACAATGTATCAAGGTGCCAGCATGGAAGCAATCATGGTGCATGATGGGAACACAGGCCCCTAAAACTCTCCCATAGGCGCAAAGGGTTAAGCTTTTCCTAAAACTGCCCTGTCTGGTACAAATGGCACAACATAAAGCCCAGACACCCACCTATATCCTGGGAGAGGAGCCCGGGCCGCGGGAGCTGCAGCTCTCCCAGGGATCGTGGGCGCATCCCGCGGCGCTCCAGGGTGACCTACTTACACGGAATTCCTGTGGGTGTTGCTAAACCTCCAGGTAACTCAACGTGTTCCTCAGTCTCGTTTGTAAACACTTTTTTTTTTATCCGTATTTTCTGACATCGGAAACCAAGGAATTAACCAAGTGGGGAGAGAAACTGGCGCAGCTGCCAACGCAATGGAGTGTAAGCTCTTCATCCAAATAGCACGCACTATGCTGGCGTGTATAATGACAGCAAGATAGGAGCACGAGAAAACAAACAAGAGAGCCTGCCAACACTCTAGGAATAATAAGGGTATATATGTACCTACCACCCTATGTACCTATATGTACCTATATGTATATATTAGCATCAGAGTGAATTATCTTTAAAAAAAATAACCCATTTGATTTTGGTGTGAAAAGTACATTTAAATATATTTTTAAAGTAGACATTATAATTATGTATACATGTAACACATGTTTAGTATGTAGACTTCACATGTACTGTCTCATGTAATGATGCAGGTTATAGGACGGTCACTAGTTGCCTCAAACACTGGTTTTAGTTGGTGTCACATTGTAATTATCCAGTTATGATATAAGCAGAAAATATATAAAACTTACAAAACTTGCTCTGCTCCTAAAGTCTCAAACAGTAGCAGAAATTGCAGCGCATCCCCATGTCAGCCGCAGCCCTTTCTACGGTGTGATGGGTCCTGAATGCCGCCCTTTGCCACCCTCAAACAATCTAAAACGCCTTAAAGGCACATGGCTCAGGGCGCAAATGCCCGGGCTCAGGGCCCAAATGCCCGGCTCAGGGGGCCGGCTCAGGGCCCAAAATGCCCGCTAGGGGCCGGCTCGGGGTGCAAATGCCCGGCTCAATGCCCGGCTCGGGGCGCAAATGCCCGGCTCAGGGCCCGGCTCGGGGCGCAAATGCCCGGCTCAATGCCCGGCTCGGGGCGCAAATGACCGGCTCGGGGCGCAAATGACCGGCTCGGGGCGCAAATGACCGGCTCGGGGCGCAAATGACCGGCTCGGGGCGCAAATGACCGGCTCGGGGCGCAAATGACCGGCTCAGTGTACTTTAGAGGGGTCTAACTGCCAGATTACATTGGGGGTCTTTATTTTGGCCACTACAGCGGTTGACAAGGAGAGTGTAATCCTAATTAGCACGTTAAAGAAGCTAATTAATATGCATATACATGAAGCAACAACATGGAACAACAGAGTCTTGTTAACTCCTCTTGGGGGCTTGTCCTCTGCTAACCAATTAGATCTACAGTCTAGAGAAAGCTCTTAATGAAGTTTAAACCGGTTTTACTTTGTTTTCATGCAAAACAACTACTTTTGTAATGCTCATTTAAATGCTTGAAAAAAATCTGAAGTGTCCGTGTCCCTTCCTTGTGTCCCTTCCTCGTGTCCCTTCCTCGTGTCCCTTCCTCGTGTCCCTTCCTCGTGTCCCTTCCTCGTGTCCCCTTCCTCGTGTCCCTTCCTCGTGTCCCCTTCCTTGCTACACTTTAACGCATCCAAGTGATGAGATACAATGTTTCAATCACTTTTCCTGCAAAATGGTGATAATTACCCAAGAATAGCGCCTGAATCTTCCCTGCAGTCCTAGGACACACCAGAGGGAATTTTTAATTAACACATAAAAGTCTGCGTACGGGTGAAATTTTCCAGTTCGTCAGTTTGTGCTAACTACAAATAGCCGATATATAAATACCCGGGCCGGCGCGCGCCTCGAGGCTCTGATCTGGGGGATATTTTTAGCCAGGTTGGATAGAGCTTGTGGATCATAAAGGGCCAGCGCTGTGGGAGCCATCACTGGATACCTGTCCTGATGGTTCAGATGATAACATCAAATCCATAATGTTTCTGGGTTATTGTCATATAAAATATTGTTTTATTTTTAATATTACTAGCTTTTTTTTGTACTAAACAAAAAGTTCTTTCAATCATTAAGTTTAAATTTACATATTGTACCAAGAAGTGCTTATAGGCTCTGTTCTTACTGCCTAAAATCAAACAAATAGCCCTCCGCAGCTCATGAAGACACATACTCTGCTGTACTTGCTATACAGGGTCTCATTCTAACCAATTAGTGACTATCTCTTAGCAACATTCTGCAGCAGCGACATCCTTCCTGATAGGCTAGGACTGTACACTGCACATCGAGCCCTACAGAGTCTGGGTCTGCATACACTGCAGTGGGCAGACCCATACAGGGACTATTTGTTTGCTTTTATTCAGTAAAAACAGAGCTTATAAACACTTCTTAATAAAATAAAGTACATGTCAGTAAATAGATACCCAGGGGTATTATATACCCAGTAACACCCAGGAACCTTCCATATCCCTTTAAAGTGACAGTATGAATGGCAGAAATATAAATCTAGAAAAGTAGTAGGATGTTTTTTTGTAACTTACGCTTACAACCTCAAGATCGGTTATCTAACACTTCCACTTAAAATATATAACAGCCAATTTTAAATTATATTTATGTACTTTTTATTTGTGCAATAACTGAGACCTTTGCTGTGTCCCTTTAAGGCAAATGTAAACCGTAGTAAAAAAAAAAGCTTATTTGTATTATCTACAGTGAGGATATTTTATTATTATTGTCCTTTATTTGTACAGGGGATATTTAATGCTCTTTTATACATGTATATCAGTGAAATTCATCGTTTTGTTGGGTAAAAGATAATTGGTTTATTTCCCAGTCGTTTTAGGCCCACTCCAGCAGATATTGAGTTAATTTGCCTCCATGTAGGTGTCCTCATTACCAGCCCATGAAAGGGATGATGTTTTCTCTCTCTGTGATTTGTTCCTCCTCCACCCCAACCCCCCCTCTGTCCCTGGAATTCCTCGAGCCTTTCCATGCACACAGCCTGGAATGCGCCATTCTGACTGGTCAGAGGGGGGTGGTGGGGGGCTCTGGCTGCATGTGATGGAATCCCAGGTAGGCTATCGGTCCATGTGCACCTCCACCCTCACACAGCCCCAGTGCAGGCAGCCAGGAGGCTTCTGATGGGAAAGTAATTACCTTGCACAGATTAATTGGCTGGGTTTGAGTCTGCAGCTTGTGGTGTTGGGTTTACACTGGAGGACATCTGCACCCAATTATCCAGGCGGCCTCTGTCCCTCCCATCCCTGCGCAACAAGCTCAAGGGCATTGGGTTAACACAATCCCTGCCAGAAAGACCTGTCATATCCTAAATTAGAGAACAATGTGTATTTATCACAAACAGCGGCGTCAAAGGGGAAGAAACCGGCTCACTTCAAGTTCATCCTATAAATATTGCCCCAATCCCTCTCCCTCCACCACATAAAGTACAAGAAGCAAAATAATATATTTATATGTGTCCATGTGCGTGCAAAAAACAGCTGAAACGCTCAAGAAATACACTTCCCACTGCATTCTGGGAAACTAGGTGGGAACATGCAAATGAGCCTCATAGACTATTGGGTAGCAAATAAAATAGTGTATTTCTTGAGAACTGGAGCTGAAAATCGTTTTCTGGACTTTTAAGACATGCACATATTATTATGCTTAATATATAAATATATATGTATATGAGGGTACCCCGTCCGTACTAATCACCGCACTCGGCCAGGAGCGGCACTTCCGTATATTTCCAGTCTGTGCAGTTTATTGGGAAACAAGTTTCTAATGTCCCCGGGCAGCAGATAGATCATTATTAGGAAATTCCAGAGCTCATGCTTATAACCTGGCCTGTCCGTGGCAATCAGAAGCACTCAGTGCTATATACACACAGGCCTGGATTTGAGGATTTCCTTTCTGTGCACAGGCGAGTCAATCTGAATGACTGAAGGAGCAAGTCTCACCTGGAAAGGAGCAGGGATATCCTCAGATTCTGGCCTGTGTGCGGCTCTGCTATACCGAACTTGGCTACCCCTGTCCTAGCCGTATTATGTTTAAGCAATAAAATCAGTATTTGCATAAAAAGCCAATCTAGCTTTAAAAGCTTACATTTGAACTTTAGTGTATAATACCCCTCTCCACCCCCTATTGGACAACACATTTAGGGCAGCATCTTTGGCAAAGTCTATCCTACCCCTTGGACCTAGTAGGGGTGGAGACAAGCAGGTCTACTCGACTAAAATCCAAATGAAATGGATTTTTTCAAATACAGATTATATTTGACAAATTGTTATTAAATAATAAAATAATCCCTGTTGTCCGAGCACATAAATGTCTGCCAGCGCCACCCTCTTCCAAGGTGTCTGGCTCATATCTCCTTGGGAGCCGCTTCCTTTACACACAGGAATATCACATTACTTGTACACGTCCCCCAGCCGCACACACCTACCTCACAAACACCATCCTGAGGAGGTGGGAAAACCAATTCCAAGAAACCGGAGACAAAAACAAACCCCCTCCCCAAGCTAATTATAATAATCGGTGTGCCAGGAGGAGCAGCTGAGCCCGGCGCACATGTGGAATATGCTGGATATTACACCCGGGCATCACCCAGCCATGTTTATGTACAACTTGATAACAGGAAACAAAAATAAATAGTAATGACAACCGTTACAATGCATCTCCACTGACTATATAACCTGGGCCAGGCTCACCCTTTGTAGGTATGCATCCCACTCTGATGCCAATCTGACCTTCTGGCATAATGCCAGGGTGGTGGGCACGCTCCCTCTGCATTGCAGCTGGATACATGGTTGCACAATGTAACATATTCACACAGCTCAGCTGTAACAATGTATCTCCAGTGACTATGTGCGCTGGGCCGGGCGCTGCCAGGCTCACCAGCTAATGACTCACTCTCTGTAGGTATGAACTCCATCCTCTGATTTGTGACTAGAACATACCCCAGGATGGCAGGTCAATGGGAAAATTACACAGCAGCCTTTTTTCTCCCTTCCTTATTTTCCAGACATAATTTGAAGCCATAAATCACTGCACAGACAGCTGACCTCAAAGGCTCCTTGGCAGTCAGTGTGGAAACCCTTGGAGCGAGATACTAACCTTGCTCCAGTCCATGCAAGGATGAGCAGGGAAGATGTGCTGATGGGGGCCCACGGAACAAAAGGGGCCTTTAACCCCTCTGCTGCCATCATAAGAAAAAGACAGAAAGCTGAGCTCGGGTTACATATGAGCTTTCTGTAGCTACAGAAGGGGCCACACTAGGGAGATACTCAGTATTGTCTAGGCCGGTCCTGAAAATGAGCAGTCAGGAGGTCACTTTCAATTGAAAACCAGCATTCCCAAAGCCGGCCCTGATAATGCACAGTCAGGAGATCACCTTAAATTACTCAGCAGCAATGTCTGAGCCTGTCCTGATAACGTGCAGTCGGGATTTCACCCTGCAGCAGACACTTAAGCATTGCCTCAGCCTGCCCTGATAACGTGCAATCAGAACATCATCTTACATCTGGCACCATCTGATAATGATCCGTTAGGTGTCACCTTAAATATACTCTCAGAACTGATAATAAGCAGTCAAGATGTCACAGTACACCAGATGCCCAGAATTGCCTGAGCCTGTCCTGATAATGTGCAGTAATGAAATAACCATAGACACTGTCCATCTGTCCTGATATTGTACCCACACGATACATAAACACCCGACTATTAGCTCTCGGCGTCTGGGCTTCTCATTAACCAGGTGGTCAGTTTAGTAAATGGTTAATACACAGAGTACTAATAGCAGGTAGCTGCCAATGTGAAGCAGTTACTAAGCAACGCAGCGCAGAGCGCATTCGCGGCCGGTCCCTGCCGGTGCAGCGCTCAGCTGGGCGCCCTCTACTACACCTCATTATACAAAAGGCTAAATAACACAACAAGGCGGGCGCTTCCTACCAGCTGATTTGGGAGTGAACTTGTCTCTGTTGGCAGCGCATACAGCCAGTAGCCTGTATCCTAGGTCCAGATCGAAACCTTGCTGTGCTGCGACTCTGCTAACGACCTGCGGGATCAAGAACAAAGACATCATCAGACTCCAAAGGACAACATCCAACACAAACAAAAATGGTGTCGCACCATTAATAGCTTAAAGTAAAAAGTGTAGTTCTTCAAATGAATGCGGCCATGTTTTTGTTAATCTGCTTTCCCACATTGGACAATGCATTGAATTTACAGAAGTGTAGTTCTTCAACAGATCATATTAAATATATAGGATTAGAGTTGGATTGCACGGATGGTTTAATTACCATATTTAAGGGGGCACATGAAACTTGGGCAGATCCAATTTCGGGCAACATTGCACTTGGTCCACTTCCAAAGCAGCCCCACAGTGGTATTTTGTATAAGCCCCAATTAAAGGGGAAGTATAATGACTAGTCCACAGTTGCTTGGTAATGCAGCAGGTTATATTCAGAGATTGAGCCGGTGGTGAGTGAATTCATCTTGAGCATATTACCCTTAAGATGCTTCATGTCTTCTACCGCAGCAATTAAATACCAACAATTTAGGAACCTCAAGAAATTAATCCAGTGTTGTAACTAAGTAACTTTATCATCAATCCAAAGCCTCCGAGCTGTCAACTGCCGAGCTCCATCAATACATCACCCCCTGAGCGGCTAATGGCTGCAGATCCCATGGGAGGGTTATGGCTCTGTCTATCAATCCAGGAGGGGTAATATCCAACCCATGGAGAATCAATACACCAATATATTATATTATACACTGAGAAACAAAGCAACCCTAATATTATATCCTCCAATCGGAGAGACAGAGAGGAGGGCGCCTCCACCAATATGGCGCCTCCACCAATATGGCGCACACCAGAGGGTACCATGTGCAGTTTGTTGTACTGATACTCTATAATACAAATATGGGACTTCATTGTGGTACATACCGTCAAACAGCCCATAAGGCTCTGCTCGAAGGGTCTCTGGAAAGCTCGGGGGTCCCCGCACCAATCCAAAAGCTCAGTGGCTGCATTGTGGAAGTTTGCAGGATTCTGTAAGTGCTGAAAGAAGACAGAGAGGGGGTGAGAAAACTAAGCATGCAAAAGGCGGATGGGTAAAAGATGCAATACCTTACTGGGTGGGTACATGAGATCGCCTTCCAGCAGAAGTGGTAGGGATAACAACATTGGGGGTCCAATAATATATATCATGAGGATTAGCCAAGAGAATGGGATCACTAAGAGTGCATTTTAAATAAATAAACCAAACAACAAGAGCTTATCTAGCCTACCCATTCTATTTACCTTGCCCCCTACGCCCACTGCCTGACTTTAAATGTATAGGAAAAAATATAGCGGTTAACTCTTTAAATTCCAAAGTAGACGGTCCCCACATCCCGGGCTTGTAGCTGGTGATGAGCTAACATTGCTGGAATGTTGTAATGTGGGATTAACTCTTTGTAGTAACACTGAAAGCATGTGTCAGGTGACAGCATTAGAGCCCCCGCCATCCCATGGTGCACTGCAGGTCCCTGGCACCTCCCATTTGTTCTCTCTTGGGGATTTACTGTAATGAGGCTTCATTGGGTCAATGGGACGCCAGCCTGGGATGTGATGTATACAGAAGGGACCCCGATGGTGCCAAACATTAGGAAAACTGGGGGATGTTCAAATACAACCTCATGTCACAAAACCCTGTACACTAAAAGGGACACAGCAAAGGTAGCCAATTTAGTAAAATGCAATTTACTTTTATGTTTTTGTTATTTTTTTATTTTATTAAGAAGTTCTTATTAGAATCTAACAAATAGTCCCTGTATGGGTCTGCCCTATAAAGCATGTGCAGACACTGTAAGACTGGATGTACAGTGTCCTAGCCTATCAGGAACCACGTCTCAGCAGCAGGTTGCTCAGAGATGATCACTGATTAGTTAGTATCAGACACAGAAAATACTGCAGAGTATGTGTCTTCAGCAGCTGCAGAGGGCGTTTGCATACAGTTAATATTTGTTTGATTTTAGGCAGTAAAAACAGAGCTTATAAGCACTTCTTAATAAAATAAAGTACATGCCAGTAAATAGATACCCAGGGATATATATATATATATATATACATATATATATATATATATATATATATATATAGTAACACCCAGGATCCTTCCATGTCCCTTTACGCATCTACCTCTCCAGCAATTTACTACAATTGTCTGTTATAATGTAAAATATAAATGTATTTCCACTTGGCCACTGAATGATCTACGTGGCAGGGTGGGCAGCTGCAGTACCAGGCGACCTCTGTCACTGCACACACACTGGGATGCCAAGCTCCCGCTCTCAGGGCACAGTGTATATAACATTACCTGATACTATTTACACCCAGAGACGTTAGAACATGCACCGCAGCAGCAGATCTAACCACCCACACACAAGTCAATGTGATGTACGTGCCAGGGCAGTGCCAGCTTCACCCAGCGCCCCTGCCTACACACTGCTCCACTGTGTCTGTGTGCTGACCGTGGCATCGTGCCATATGTAGGATTAAAGGTGTCTGCTCAATCCTGGCATCAAGTAACACCGAGCTCTTTACACATTGCAATGTCTTAAAGGAGCAAGAAACTGACCGCATTAGCAGCTGAGTCGTGGACATAAACACTTTTGTAGAAGAAGAAACAAATCTAGATTTTTGCAGACTTTATATAAAGAAATGTCCATCTTCCCCTATTTAAATGGATATGGATGTTACTAACTGGATGTTACAACGAATATAATATCCCTGGGTATCTATTTGATTTTAGGCAGTAAAAACAGACCTTATAAAATAAAGAACATAAAAGTAAACCACAAATAGTCCCTGTATGGGTCTGCCCTCTGCAGCGTATGCAGATACAGACTTTGCAGGGCTGGAAGTGCAGTGCAGTGTCCTAGCCTATGTTGCTGAGAGATGGTCACTAATTGGTTATGAGAAACCGCACAACCAGTACAACAGAGTCTGTGTCTTCTTGAGCTGCAGAGGGCAAATATTATCATTGGAATGAAAAAAGTGTCTCATGCCCACTTAAAATAATGGATGGTGTTGGATGCACAACTCAACAGTAGGGAATCTATATATATATATATATATATATATATATATATATATATATATATATATATATATATATATATATATATACACGCACACACAATATAATGATATATAATATATCTCAATACAATCCCAAGTTTTGCAGGCCTCCCCTGTATCCCTGGCCGGTGACCTGGACTATTTGTTTGCACTTCCCGTGATCGGATCTGACGCCGTTACACGATGTTCGCTTTTTGTCTCCATCTATCACCTAGTTCTGCATCAATTTGCGGACGAGAGGCAGAAAGTTATCTATCAGTTCAAAGCCGTATCATTATATGTCTGTGCAATTTATCATCCACCGCGAGATATTCAGGGAGCCAAAGAAAAGTGGCTTAAACACACAGTCCAGGGGGGTTTGGGAGCAATTTACTGGATGGTAAATATCTCAAGATGTGCAGAGCTGGGTCTGACACCGAGCAAAGTGCTGGGTACATTTAGAGGCACATGGAAGGTACTAGGTGTATAATATGTCTGTGTATAAATATACTTTTATGTACTTTATATTATCAGAAAGTGCTTATAAGCTCTGTTTTTATTGCCGAAAATAAAATAAAAAAAACCTTCTCAGGTCTGCCCTCTGCAGCTCATGAAGACACTGACTCTGTAGTACTGGGTGTTCAGTGTTTAATTCTAACCAATCAGCGACCATCTCTCAGCAACATGCTGCTGAGACGTGGTGCCTGATAGGCTAGGTCACTACACTGCACAACCAGCCCTACAGAGTCTGTGTCTGCATACGCTGAAGCAGGCAGACCCATACAGGGACTATTTGTAGGATTAAAAAAATAGAGCTTAAAAGTGCCATTTACAAATAGACAAGGGTCGCAGTGAATACATCAATGAGAACTACCTTGGAAGGTTCTGGTCGGCCCGGTGAGCCCCCTCCCACACACCCACTTACCTGCTTTATGCACTGCAGACGGTCATTAGTCTGCTGTATGTGCCTGTCCATAGAGTTCATTCTGACTTTATCCTCTCAGCCTCTACCTGAAAGCCATGAAAGGTCCTCAAACCTGCAAGAAAATAAACCGAGACTGAGTATACACCACCCAGATACCGCAATTATACAGTGACAGGAACCACAGCTGGACAGTATGTTCTGGACCTTGGATACAGATAAGATTTCACTTCTTTCCTATGAAAGCTTTTACTGCACAAAACAAGCCGTTTCAACACAACTGGACAGAAATGTTAATCAGCAAGAAACAACTTCCATTGCCATTAAAATAAATTGAATAGATTTCTTATTAAATTAATGACAGTATTTATATATATTGCATCTTATAGAAACGGTTTCCTATTATCCTGCTAAAAGCTGCAAAATATGGTACTCTAGAAGGTTATTAACCATTTCATGGGCAGAACCACACCTGAAGCCCCCTCTATTGGCGGAGGTCAGATAATAACAACAAAAGCTTTATATTTGTAAACATATTATTTATTTCAGAGTTCTGATTCTGTGTGCTACTTTCTCGGGAGAGTGTGCCCTTGTAAACTAATGAGCTTTCCAATACTCCCATTGAAAACAGCTGCACTTTTAGCAATCACATTTCCTTTGGGTAGATAGAAGCTTCCTGTGCAGTAAGTAAATCAGCAGAAACTAAGATGTTGGATCCCACAAGAGCAAACTGGCCGTATTATAACTGTATTGTATTTTCAAGTGTAGTTCTTCAAAAGAGTATATTTGAAATATATGACTACAGGGACCCTTTAAAGGGATATCTACCCACAGAAATGCTTCTAGAGGGCACTGCAGACTCACACAAGTTACTGTATCATTATGTGGCAGATAAAGTTAACCCATTCACTGAAGGGGTTAAATAAATGGTCAATATGTTTTCCATCCTGGCTTTGTTGTTATGGAGACGAGGTGCCGGGAGTTCCCAGGGGGCAGCAGCATTAACCCCTTATTGTGCTTTTCTTGCTCATTAGGGATATATACACAGGATGAACAAGCAGCTCCTGTACCGTAGCTTTAAGATGGTTTGTTGTCAAGTGTAGTGTTCAACAAACTAATCTGATCAATGACCTAAGCAGATACACAAGTATAGAAGAGAATGGACAGAGGGAGAAGCTCCTCCCACATTGTCTGCGGCACATTATAATAGTGGTATACATATATTGTTTCCTTATTTATATAAATAATAATAATAATTAATTATTATTATTATTGTTATTATTATTATTATTAATAACACTTTTACTTGCAGAGAAGCATTGCTCAAGCCTCTGCCAGTGAAAGGGTTAAGCAGGTACTAATACCACCCTTAACTCTTTCTGTTCCGCAGTACATTTCCAGTTGCCCCAGCAGGCGTTGGGTTCGCAGCGAGTCGCACAGCAGCAGGATTAGCCCCTGATGATAGAGAGGAGCTGACCGGTACTTTAAGACTCTGGTAAGGAAGCTATTATATCCACACTAACCCCGTGTTACAGCCTCGGTATCATATTACTCCACAGGGGCCGACAGGAGACACAACACAGGTTCCTGCATTGATTGAAAAGGTGCAGCCATGGCCTGTAATCCCTTCCCATGTATCCATGTGAGCACAAAGGAGATACTTAGTACACATCACATGGATACATTCCTGCTGGCCGCACTCCACAAGCGGAGGTGGGGGCACAGTATTCTAGGGTGCATAAATCAGAGTGGTAGCTCTTGGGGCAAAACGAAGACGAGCCATGAAACATTTACACATTACAATAATATATAAAATAATAATAATCATTTCTACTCTCCATGCAGTGGCAGAGCTAGTGGATGTAGGGCCCCAGACTGGGCCCCCCTTCCAACTTATCTATATCAGGTAAATGCCTGTAAGGAGTCAATAAACAGCCAAAAATATATGTAGGTGGTCAGATTACTTCCAGATCACCCCCTCCCCTTATAAATTAAGAGACCCGTTTTATTCCAGTTGTGGGCCCCAGTGCTTTGCACCTGCTGCACCGGCACTAGCTCCGCCACTGTGCCCCTCCTTTAGTACATATGGCCCAGAGACTTTTTGCTACTTGCTATATTTAATACTTTTCATGATTTTAAACTTCCTTTTGAAACACCCTATTTCCTCCTTATCATCCATCTCAGTGGGGTCCTTCTGTGGGTTACATTTACTTTCCTTAACATGAGGGTATAACCAAGGCTTGGGTGAGGGTGAGGGTGAGGGTTAGGCTAACATTATAAGCTTACTCCCATATCGCCAGCGCTGCAAAATATCAGCAGCGCCATCTAGCGGTTGGAGGCCGCACTGCAGCGGTGGACCCGTCCCGACGCCATAACAGGATAGATCCGAGAAGTTTATTTAATAAACATCCGATTAGTGAATATCTAAAAACTATTTCTAATACATATGTATATAGTTTGCAATAAATAATATATTTTGTGAACGTTGTTAAAAAAAACATATTTCCTGCTCAGAATTCCAAGAAATATAGTATTGCACTGCATTCTGGGAACCTGTGAGGGACATGCAAATGAGCACACAAAATGTTTCACCTTTTAGTCCAATACCGTTTTACACATGGCTCTTTTTAAGCATGTGCCTGCTGTATAAGCATAACATAGGTTGGATTATGCACAAGTTAGGAAACATATCCACAGACAGCTGTTTTGAGCTTAAATGGATGTCATCAGTGTGGGGCTGGTTCCTAACTTGTGCTATAGATTTGGTGGGAAGGCTACTAACCTGGGCAACGGAGCAATAGAAGCCTCCACCCTACAGAGTCCAGTAAATAATCAGTACATTTGTGTTCACATTTATATACACACAATATATATATATATATACACATCCCTAATATACCAAGGTGTTACCTGCACAAGCTGCAGTGCCTCCTGTCACCATTAGATGTCTCCCTTCTCTACCGAAGCACACTCTCCCAGACAGCTCATGTTCTCTAAGCCTTTACAAGTCCATACAAATCCTCTGCTGCTGCTTCCTAACAGGGAGCACTAAAGCTGACACTGTCTGTCTGACCTTGTGGTTATTGATTAACTATCTCCCCATTCCCTGCCATCTCTCACACCTCCAGGGCTTGCAAACACTGAGCTTAGGAGCAGCAGTCACACATACTGACATGCACTCTCACAAACAGCAGTCTCACATACACAGAGAGGGGGACAGAGGGACTGGTAACACAGGGGCAAAGGGAGGGGAGAGGGGAGGGGGCAAAGGGAGGGGAGAGGGACAGAGGGACTGGTAACACAGGGGAGAGGGGCAAAGAGGGGAGGGGGCAAAGGGACTGGTAACACAGGGGCAAAGGGAGGGGAGAGGGGCAAAGAGGGGAGGGGAGAGGGGCAAAGAGGGGAGGGGAGAGGGGCAAAGAGGGGAGGGGGCAAAGGGAGGGGAGAGGGACAGAGGGACTGGTAACACAGGGGAGAGGGGAGAGGGGCAAAGAGGGGAGGGGGCAAAGGGAGGGGAGAGGGACAGAGGGACGCGTAACACAGGGGCAAAGGGAGGGGAGAGGGGCAAAGTGGAGAGGGGAGAGGGGCAAAGAGGGGAGAGGGACATAGAGGGGAGGGGAAGGGAGAGGGACATAGAGGGAAGGGAGAGGGACATAGAGGGGAGGGGAAGGGAGAGGGACATAGAGGGGAGGGGAGAGGGGCATAGAGGGGAAGGGAGAGGGACAGAGAGGGGATGGGAGAGGGACAGAGAGGGGATGGGAGAGGGACAGAGAGGGGATGGGAGAGGGACAGAGAGGGGATGGGAGAGGGACAGAGAGGGGAAGGGAGAGGGACAGAGAGGGGAGGGGAATGGAGAGGGGCATAGAGGGGAAGGGAGAGGGACAGAGAGGGGAAGGGAGAGGGACAGAGAGGGGATGGGAGAGGGACAGAGAGGGGATGGGAGAGGGACAGAGAGGGGATGGGAGAGGGACAGAGAGGGGATGGGAGAGGGACAGAGAGGGGATGGGAGAGGGACAGAGAGGGGAAGGGAGAGGGACAGAGAGGGGAAGGGAGAGGGACAGAGAGGGGAAGGGAGAGGGACAGAGAGGGGAAGGGAGAGGGACAGAGAGGGGAAGGGAGAGGGACAGAGAGGGGAAGGGAGAGGGACAGAGAGGGGAAGGGAGAGGGACAGAGAGGGGAAGAGAGAGGGACAGAGAGGGGAAGAGAGGTAGAGGCACATACAGAGAGGGGGAGAGTGAGGGACAGAGAGGGGGAGAGAGAGGGGAAGAGAGAGGGACAGAGAGGGGAAGAGATTGAAGGACAGAGAGACACAAACATACAGAGATGAAATGGGAGAGGAAGGGAAAGAGTGAGGGGCAGATGCATGACTAGTCCTCCGCCAGGGAAAGGGTTAATCAGTCTTTGGGTGATAAGAGGCTGGATATAGACTTAACTCACAACTCTCTGGCAGGCCTGCCACATTGAAATTGTATTTTATTATGTTTCATGATTTGCATTAAAAGGTTTTTATACATTAAACACAATTTTTGGTATAATTGGATAAGATAAGTCATCTTATAATGGGCATTTCATGGAGAGGGGCATCTCTCCCCCCACGTCAAGCAAAGATTTCCTAGAAAATCCTTGAGGGGGGAAAAAAATAAAGGAAAAAATAACACTGCTCTCTTTCAATTTCATTTTCTTTGGAAATTGCCTTGGAAAGAAAAATCTGCGCGTTGCGCCACTCCTGAATGCAAACAGACATATATCAGTAGTGCGCAGAGCCATAATCAAGGTGACCAGATGAAAAGCGCCTATGTTTCATCTTGTAATGCACCTTTAAGAATAAGAGGCAGAGAGATGACAGCTTGTGTGAGGCCGCGGCCCCGTCCTCTGGGAGGAATATCAGTGAAGCACAGAAATTGGTTCATCACCGAGCACATCTGTAGCCGAAAGATCTCTGCGGCCAACACACGGGGGGTGGGAGGCAGAGAGGGGGACAACATGGCAGCTCCACCGCAGGTGTTTAAAGCAACATTGACACTCGATGTGTACAAAGACAGTGCGGGGAATCAGAAAACATTCGGGAATGTGTTACCGTGCTCTATAAATCAACCATATTTATTGTCTCACTAACTGGCGGCAATTAATGTGTAAATTCAGAGTGAACCTGCAGATATAATACATTAGAATCAAACCGCACATAATTATATATATCCCCTTCAGGATCGCTGCCTTGTGGTGGTGAAGGGGCTTGTGTACCTCAATGAAGCTGTGAGCTATACCATATAGGGTAATGCAAGATGGGCAGGTCACAGCAGAGGTTAGAGAAATCATGGTCCACTGGAGAAGGAACTGGCAACCCACTCAAGTATCTTTGCCATGAAAACCTTATGGAGTAGCATAACCAGACACAAGATGTGCTGCTGTCCAATGGGTCATGGAGAATAGGACATAGCTGAATGACTATATATATATATATATATACACACACAGTATATTATATTTTTGTTATTATTTGTTTTGTCTTTTTTTTAGGTATTTTTTTAGCTGCCCGATCTCTGAAATTATGAATCCAAATAAGAAATGACAAATATCTGCCAGTAAAATGTGCAATCAACTTTCCCCAAACCCTATTTAGTGATTTACGAAGCCCCTACCTACCTACTCTGTATTCTTTTTAATGTAAGTTAACCAGGGGCTTTTGTGTCTCCCCCTCCCCTCCCAGCCAGCACTTAGCAGGACTCATGAAGAAGATATATAAATAATATCTGTATGACTCCTATCCATAGATAATAAGCCCCCCCTCCCCATCTCATCCTCCCCCTCTCACCCAGGGGGGTGTTCTCTCTCTCACCTCTCCCCCTCCCCAGTTTGAAGATGATGAACACTCACAAGCACTGACAGTCCCACAGCAAAGTGAGCTGATCTATCAGTTTATTAAAGATAGCTCAGAGGCACAAATGCTAATCCTCCTCCAGCAGTTACATCTTCAAGTAAATGATCCATCTCTAGGAGTCATTCTAAGCAGAGCCCTGACCACAAACTTCAAGCCCCACTACGAATGAAGAAAGCTCCATTCAAGCGCTCCATGTCTCCAAATCCCCCTCCCTAAACTGGTTAACCCCGTCATTCCTGTTCCAGTAGCTGGATAAAAATCTACAAAAATCAGCAGGGAAAAAAACTTCCCAAGCAAATATAAATAATAATTACAAAAAAAAAATATATATATATAAAAAAAAATATATATATATATTTAAGTTTAAATATTTATTTAATACGTTTCCTGATTTAACGACTAATAAAAGCAATATTTAATATCATATTCATTTTCAAAGGTTTTAATATTTGCCTCCACTGATTAGATCTTAATAAGAGTATCAAGAAGTAATGAGGGGGGTGCCAAGGCCCAGGTCTAAAGGGGAGAAGCCACCTAATCATGCAAATGCTGCCCCCACAGCAAAAGTACAAAAGTGCCCAGGGAAGCAAATTTAACACTAACAGTCCCCAACTCTTGATATACCTTTGTGCCTGAAAAGTTAGCACTTGCCTATTAGACAAAGCTGCCTCGCCACATTGACTTATAGTGGGAAGAGACCAGACAAGTTTGAACTTTAATATAAATTTAATGTTGAATATTTTTTTTTTATATTTGCATTTATTAAATTATTATTTGTAATTCCAATTTATATTAAATTAATTAAAATATGACAACTGCTGTCGCTTAAAAATACCCCTAAATGTATCACTTGTGTGCATTGGTATAGATGTTACTGGAAGTGACAGAGTCTCCTTTATGGCAGGAAGACGTGACCCCATGGGGCCAGCCCGTGGCTGTGAGGTCACTCACTGTGACGCACTGTTACCTCCTCAGCAGCCGTCACATCACATGGAGATACATTCATTTAATTAGCAATGTAAAAATATCCTTACTGTGCATCCAGAAACCAACTTAGGCTCGGAGGGCTATTTATATCTGAAGAGGCTGAGAGCGGAGATTCGTCAGTATAAGGATCCCAATGTTACTATGAGCAAGATATATATGGATCCTATATATTGTAAGGCACCGGGTCCTATATAGGGCCCTATCACGTACATGCAACAGTGGAGTGGATACCGGTTATGGCTGGGTAGGGTTGGATTACAAGCTTCCAAGGATATAGCCCCTGGGTCAAGGTTTGTGGGAAGATGGTCAGCCTCAGGTTTAAACCTTATAAAACATATCTAGAAGGCAAGAAAGACCCAGAAATTAAGAAAGAAGAAAAAGAGTAGGATGGAAGAGAGAGAAGAAAACATGAGGGGGAAATAAGGGGAAAAAGTCGGGGTAGAGGTGAAGCAATGGGGGGAGAGAGGGAAGAAGGGAGGAGAGGAATGAAAGGGGAAGAGAATAAGAGGAGAGAGGAAGAAAAGAGAGGAAGAGGAAAAGAAAAGTGGGAGAATAAGGGAAAGGGGAGGAGAGTGTAGAAAGGAAGGGAGAGAACGAGAGGAGAGAGACAATGAAGGGGAGGAAAGAATGAAAAATGATGGTGAGTCCGAGAGAGAAAGAAGGGAACGGAGAAGGAGAGAGAAGGAGAAAACGAAGAAAGAACAGAAAGAAAGAAAGAACAGAAAGAAAGAAAGAACAGAAAGAACAGAAAGAAAGAAAGAAAGAAAGAAAGAAAGAAAGAAAGAAAGAAAAGAAAGAACAGAAAGAAAGAGGAAGGAGCTAGGAAGGACAGAAATAATATAGAGATTAAAAAATGAGAGGGAAAGAACAGGAAGAAATAGAGAAAGAGGCAAAGGAAAGAAAGAGAGAAAGAAAGACAAAGGAAAGGAAGAAATAATGAGAAAATGAAAGGTGGAATGAGTCTTGGGACAGACGGAAGTGAGTTAAAACAAAGGAGAATGAAAGTATGGAAGGGAAAGAGAAAGTGGGGAAAGAAGGGAGAGAACTAAATGGAAAGAGATACAAGGAAAAAAGGATGAAAAGAAGAGAGATATGAAGGAATGAAAAAATAGACAGAAAGGAGGGGAAAAGAGTAGTATCAAAAGGAACAAAAAGGAAGAGAGGAAGAGGAG
The DNA here is from genome assembly GCA_027410445.1 of Discoglossus pictus. Classification (NCBI taxonomy): domain Eukaryota; kingdom Metazoa; phylum Chordata; class Amphibia; order Anura; family Alytidae; genus Discoglossus; species Discoglossus pictus. The sequence goes on along the minus strand of CM050171.1, from coordinate 6,420,389 downwards.
TGTTAAAAGGAAAGAAAAAAATGAGTGAAATTAGAGAAAGAATGAGAGAGAAGGGAAGAAAGCAAAGGGAGCAAGTAGATAGAGGGGTGAGAGGAGGTAGAGAGGAGAGAAAACAAGGACAATGGATGAGTGAGAAAGGAGAGAAGAGGGTCACGAGTGAGTAGAAGCAGCGAAGAGAGCGCCGAGCAGCAAGACGCCTTGAGATCATTATCCCAATAAGACGCTTCAATAACGGATCCTCTTTCTGGAGCTCTCAGAACATTCCAAGGAGTCTGATTTACAATGCTCGGCGTTTTTTACAAGCAGTGCTTTAGATTAAGTGGCAGTTGCATATTAATTACAGAGTTAATTAATTAGGTACTATCGTGTAATCATGTTGTAATTCATTGGTTTACTCTCAAGTGTATGAAGCAGTACTCCGAGATGAAAGCAAAGTAACTAGTCATATTTCTCCCAATTAGCACTTGGGATTTCTTAGTGAGGGGCTCAGCGGGGGGCTGTGTATATACCAAGCCGCGCTGCAAGACAGAGGAGTCTTTTAGGCAAGTCAAGGGTTAAAAATACAGAAAATGCGAAAACAAATAGAAGCTTTTAATTCTTTAACTCATCATATACATGTTACAAAGTAAGTTTTAAAAACTTTGCATGTTCATTAGTGAATAAAAGGCGCAATACTGCCAAGTTGGGGCGCTAATATACGGTTTGCAAATGGTCTTGATCCCTTCTAGCTTCTTAATGGGACACCATTTATTTTTATTCCTGCTTATCTGCTTCTGCAATCAAGGGTTGGATATTGAGCGCAGCGCAGGATTCAGCTAGGTCTGTTTAAATGAGGCAATCCTTAGTGCCAGTACTCTTAGGGGCTCATTCAATTGCAATTTGGCCAATTATAAGCACAGAGCATGTTTTTTTTACAGAGGTTTTTAGTTAGTGATCTTCTATCCAACAGCAAGGTCTTCACTAACTAAAAACTTCTGTAAATAAATATGCCATGTGCTTATATAGAGCCCTATTCAACTGGCCAGATCGCAATTGAATGAGGCCCTTAGTAAGACTAATGACATCTCCTGAGGTTACTAGGCTCCGCCGTCCAAAGTAGTCAATAGTTTTCACAGTAAAGAATAAATTAAATTAAAGACAATTTTTTTACTTTCTAAAATATTTGCCCAATATCAAGTCTTGCTCCTCATAAGAAGAAACTGTAAATAGATTGTAAGCTCTTCTGAGTAGGACTTTAACCAAACTGTCTATTACAAATCTACATACATTACACTTAATTTAAACATTTGTAACTCTCCTATGGTACCTACTCTACTACATGGTACTTTGGTAAATATTTTCTATAAACAACTAATAAAAAAAATAATTAATATGAGACCAAAGTGTGTCTTAAAGAGACAAGCTTCCCAGAGCGATCTGCTCCACGAAGAAATAGAGTCCCTTTATTTGGCGCAGCAGTAATAGAGGGATCGCTCGTCCATGGAGCACATTTACTAGAAGCTGGTTCTTTACTTTGAAGATCACAATCTAACCTTCCCTTCTCTGCACAGGATGTCGAGGCCATTTCTACTTCATACCTTTGATTCCTGATATTGATACATTTTTCTAGACCCAAAGTATATGATCCTTTTAGTTATATGTGCCCTGTTCTCAGACACCCATACACACAACCCCAGGATCCCCCGTCGTGATATGGGTGACCGGCTCTTATATACCATGCATCTCTGTGATAGTCCTGGCAATTTCTGGCTCCTCTGGGTGGCCTGCTTTTACATAGCATACACCTCTGTTCTAGCCCTGGCTCCTCTTCCTATATACCATACACCTCTGCTCTAGCCCTGGCTCCTCTGGGTGACCGGCTCCTATATGCCATACACCTCTGCTCTAGCCCTGGCTCCTCTGGGTGACCGGCTCCTATATGCCATACACCTCTGCTCTAGCCCTGGCTCCTCTTCCTATATACCATACACCTCTGTTCTAGCCCTGGCTCCTCCAGGCTCCTCTGGTGACCTCTTCCTATATACCATACACCTCTGTTCTAGCCCTGGCTCCTCTGGTGACCTCTTCCTATATACCATACACCTCTGTTCTAGCCCTGGCTCCTCCTGTGACCTCTTCCTATATACCTTACACCTCTGCTCTAGCCCTGGCTCCTCCTGGCTCCTCCTGTGACCTCTTCCTATATGCCATACACCTCTGCTCTAGCCCTGGCTCCTCCTGGCTCCTCCTGTGACCTCTTCCTATATGCCATACACCTCTGTTCTAGCCCTGGCTCCTCTGGGTGACCTCTTCCTATATACCATACACCTCTGCTCTAGCCCTGGCTCCTCCTGTGACCTCTTCCTATATGCCATACACCTCTGCTCTAGCCCTGGCTCCTCCTGGCTCCTCTGGTGACCTCTTCCTATATACCATACACCTCTGCTCTAGCCCTGGCTCCTCCTGTGACCTCTTCCTATATGCCATACACCTCTGTTCTAGCCCTGGCTCCTCCTGGCTCCTCTGGTGACCTCTTCCTATATACCATACACCTCTGCTCTAGCCCTGGCTCCTCCTGTGACCTCTTCCTATATACCATACACCTCTGCTCTAGCCCTGGCTCCTCCTGTGACCTCTTCCTATATACCATACACCTCTGTTCTAGCCCTGGCTCCTCCTGGCTCCTCTGGTGACCTCTTCCTATATACCATACACCTCTGCTCTAGCCCTGGCTCCTCCTGTGACCTCTTCCTATATACCTTACACCTCTGCTCTAGCCCTGGCTCCTCTGGGTGACCTCTTCCTATATACCACACACCTCTGTTCTAGCCCTGGCTCCTCTGGTGACCTCTTCCTATATACCATACACCTCTGTTCTAGCCCTGGCTCCTCTGGTGACCTCTTCCTATATACCATACACCTCTGTTCTAGCCCTGGCTCCTCTGGTGACCTCTTCCTATATACCATACACCTCTGTTCTAGCCCTGGCTCCTCTGGGTGACCTCTTCCTATATACCTTACACCTCTGCTCTAGCCCTGGCTCCTCTGATGACCTTTCCTGTTTACCATACACCTCTGCTCTAGCCCTGGCTCCTCTGGGTGACCTCTTCCTATATACCACACACCTACCCCTCTGGTGACCTTTCCTGTTTACCATACACCTCTGGTTCTTCCGGCTCCTTTATCTATTACTAGTCTATGTTGGTTTCTGTCTTTCTGCTCCAGATGTGACGCCTCTCGTTGCCAGAACGATCTATCTGCTAATTACATATTCTCCCTGGTAGCACCCAGCATTCACATACAGACAACGTGAGGCCAGGGAACAGAATTAATTACAATCTGACATATTCCATCTTCAGCTCATGCCTCCCAAGATAATGTTTTTTTTTCCTTGCGTTTCTATAATTAGCTGCTGGTTTGATCATTTCCCCTTCCATTTCAGCAAGGGCACCTTGATATCCGCCATCCACTCCCCAAATGGCATGCGGATCCATGGGTACACTGGCATACAGTGTATATGTCTCTGAGAAAATATAAAGCTGCCTTCCCAACAGGGTATCAGCTCGGCCTGGAAAAGGAGAATCTACTGTATTATTATTATTATTATCCTTTATTTATATAATAGCTAATGTAAAATAGAAAATAAATGCACACATAGAAATCAATAGAATTAGAAATAATAAAAATAAAATATACAAATAATCATTAAAACTATTGATTGGAAGTGTTGGATAACCAAGCTTGAAAGTTGTAGATTTTAAGCATAAATTACATTAAAACAACCTAATTTTCCACAAATTATTTAATTCCATATCATTAATTATCTCTCATAGTAAGGGGTGATAGCCCAGAAGAGCATGCTCAGCTGGATAAATATCAAGTCATTTGTACATTTTAATTTCCCCCAACGAATATAAAATCAATTATAATTTTGAAAATAACTACAAAAGATTCAAAATAAATAAAATGTATTGTAACAATTGAAATAAAAGTAAATCCAGTAATAACAAAGTGACAGCTCACTACAGTCCGAGTGTGAGCTCTTTAGCACAAGGCGGTGTGGGTGACATAACAGGATAAAGGGTATTAGTCATAAAACAATCTGGGCGGTGGGAATATCCATATTGCTACAATGTATCAGGATTGAGTCATCGCGGCTCAAGGACGTTTTCCTAAAGTGGATGATGTTGGTGATACTAAGAAAGTACTTAATCTTGACATTTTGGTTCAGGGTAAAACTGGTGTAAAATCCTAGAAAATAAAGTGACGTGGAACTGCCATATTTGTCTAGTATACATTTAAACTAGCATGTATATTACAAGCATGCAAGAAGAGTGCTCAAAAGGTAAAAAAAAAACAGCCGTGCATTACAAGACGTCTCTCTGACATTCTGATTTGGGAGTGTCAGTTGTAGCCAATCGGGAAGTAGATCTCCATATTTCAGTTGGTGCAGTGCCTTAAGACATGGTAATTAAGCAAAAGCTTCCAATGTTTGTGAACTGTGCTACAAACCTAACAACATGAGGAGCTAGATAACCCATGGGCATAAACGTCTTCATCTTAGCAGTCTCTGCTAGTGCATGGGAGCTGCCATGAAAGTCATGCTTCCTTTTCATGGCACAAGGGTCAGGGCTTTCAAATATGCCTCTACGGAGCCAATGGGGAGGGATGGGGGAATGTGTCTGAATCCACCAATCAGTTAACAAATCCCTCTCATTCCTCCCCTTCTCCTTTCACTCTTTAACAGATAATAAAACTAGCATGGTCACCCAATTGAATAGGGTCCTAAATGAGCACATACCATATATTTTTTAAAGAAGTTTTTAGTTAGTGAAAACCTTGCTTTTGGATAGATGTTTACTAACTAAAAACTTCTTTAAAAAATATATGTTATGTGCTTATTTAGGGCCCTATTCAATTGGCCAAATTGCAATTGAATGAGGGCCCAAGTCATTAAAAAGCATGAAAGACACAAACATGGCATCCTTCAAGCACAAGCAGGGTCTACTAATATAAAAAAATATTCTAAAACCTAGTTTTGTGATTTTTGTGTTTTTTTACAATGTACGCTGATCCTTGAAGATAACATGAAGCTTTCACACAGATATCAAACTTTGTCAAGAAAATAAAGTGGGAATCCGTTCAATGTAGGTTTCTATTTTATTCTTCAAGAGGCTTAACAATCTTAACTGGCTTTTTATCCAAGTCAGGGAGAGCTTTATGGTCATCCAGTATGTTTCTTGTGAGATGGCTATTTAACCCTTCCCTGCCTCTTGGGGCTGAACGGTTACCATATGCACGCAAAACATGATGGAGAAAGATGAAGGCTCCTCCTGACAAGTCTAAGTGCTATTATATTTATCCTTTCTCACAGATAATCGATCAGTTCTCTGCTGAAGTCATCCAATCATAACTCCTGCGCAATCATGCTGTCTTGGGGCCATGTCTTTATCAAATCTTCAAACTTCTCTGTCATCTATAAATCCAAGCACTTCCACTTCTTTTTCAGCAATTAAAATGCAGATAAAAAGCAACATCATAAAAATATAATATTGCATTAAACTTGAAATGCAAACCGTATTTAATGTGTTATTGGATAGGAGAATAAATATTTAACATATTCCTGCTTTCGCTAGATTGAAACATTCAATTACATTTGTTTACTGTCGGATAAACAAGTTTATAATAATTGCCATAACAGGCTATTTAATCCTGTAACAGTGTTACAGTCACCATTAGTTAAAGTGGCAACATTGTTACACTGGCTAACATATGAATATTATTTTTAATATTAACCTTTATTTTATTTCTATTAAATATATGTTGAATTTTTTTTGAGATTTCAGCAACTTTTATGCGTAGAAGTTACATCTCTGCTTGTAGAAATAGGTGACCTCATGCAAAAAGGCAGTGCTAACATATCTGATTTTATATATATATATATATATATATATATATATATATATATATATATATATATATATATATATTTATTGCCGATGGGCTTCCTCATAGCTATGCAGTTTAAACAATTACTCGAGTCCTATATTTACAATATGTAGTGTTGCAGAAAGTAACAATATGGGTACTTAATTTTCTGTAACTTATAGTAATATAAAAATATTTTGTCATTTATTAAGCCCAATTCTTCTAATGAATATTGCACACAAAAAAGACTATATTGATTCTTTAACAAGTATCTACTGGGAGCAATACTTTGAAATATATTAAATTGTGTAATCCTTGTATAATGTTTGTATATATCACAGTGAAACAATATAATTATACATTGTGTGTGCGCAGACGCCTGTTTGGTGACATTTATTAATTAAACATTATTTGTACATGGTTTCCCAATGTCATGTACAGATGCCCCCTTTAATCGTGCAGGTAGCTCTTAATCTCTACAACCATCCCACAGCCATATGGGAATCTCTTCCAGGTTGCGGCTTTCAGCCCAAGTGTCCTTTGCTGTTGCAGATATTTATCTACTCATTAAAAAAAATGACTGCAGAAAAATGCTTGTAATAATGTTATTTGAATTCTCTCCATTAATTAACTTAAATCTTATTATTACAATAATGACATTATAAGTGAAACTTCCAATTGTAAAAGGTAAAATGAACAAACAAACAAATGTAAGGAGTATACTACAAACTCAAGTCCGTATACAAACTACAAGTCCATATATAAAATAACCTGGGAGTTTTTTTTTATAACCCCCTGGTAAATTTTTAATAAATCAAATTTTGAACCGTTTTATTGATGATGTTTTTCTGATTATTTTTCAATTACTTTTTTTGCTGACTGTATTAACAATTCCATAATAACGTATATACTATACCATAAGAAATCACAACTGATACTTGTATTATAACTTAAGTTTGTTTTCAAGTTTCGCCATGACAGTTCTGTTTATATAATAAAGTTTAAGCTCTATTAGATAGCTCTTAAGTTGTTATTCATCAGATTTACTTCATTACTTATTTAATTAAATATATACCAAGCATAAAAATATTTAACCACTTCATCTAACAATGTATTTTTAAATATTACTTCCCTGAAACATAATTTAGCAACTTAATTGTTTATTTTAAGCTTGGTGTTCATACATTGGACATGTTAATGCTGGTCTTGATGCATTAAGTTTATGCAATATTAAATAGTTGGAGAGTTTTTCTAATGGCAATTCTGAATAAACTAATAAAGCCCACAGTGGGTCCAGAGACCACGGTATCCCTGTCACATTTGTTATAATTTAATTTGTTTCAATTTCAAAATGTAGATTTTATCTCCCCCCCCCCCCCCCCATTTTGCTTATTGTAGAGTTGACTGGAAAGGATTTTGGGGGAACAAAAGCCCCAATGCTTCCTGCATATTTTTGAGAAGTGAAAAAATAAATAAAAATAATATTTTTTTTTTTTATTTTTTTTTTTTTAATTTATCTATTTTTTTTTTATTTTTTTTATTATAAGAAATACATTTTTTCTGGTGTATTTCTACTATAGGAAATCATAGATTGCACCTTTTCTTCCCCCAATTTGTTTATGGGATTGAGTTCCCTGGAAGTGACATGGTGCTGACATGGATGCTTCATATTCTTCAAGTGAAATTGTGAAGCAATTATCGATGACATATTGTAGATCTGGTACCAAAAAGGTTAAAACACACACAATAAATAAATGTGTTTTGTACCTTCGCTTTGTTTTTTCGCCACTCTGCCTATGGAATGGAGTTTATTGGATATGACAAAAACAGATAAAAGATGGGAAGCTGGTTTGAACCTGAAATAAGTCTTTTTATAAGAGATAATGGAACACAAGCGCGGGTTCATTTCATGGCTCTGACCCCGGCCGCCATGGATGGACAGGCAACGCATTGCTGAACACGGAGGGGATTAAATCCCAGGCGCAGAACGCGCTGGACACCAGCCAGTCTCATCTCACACAGAAGTGGCCATTTCAGAAATAATTCTCTTTTTTCCTTTTTTGTTTTTTGTTTTTTTAACCATAAAAATAATAAATAAGAAACCCAGGAATAATGAGAACCAATAAAAACACATTTTTTGCCACCAGGAAAGCGGAAGGAAAAGAATGTGACATTAAATAAAAATGGGGAAGTTCAGTCCGAGATGATTCTCTGCAGCTGACACGCTCATCTACATTTTTCTCGCTAACAAGATTTTCCGATCTTAAACCTGGCTTGAATGAATAGCGATTGTTCCCTTCTGGTTAGGAAGGTGCAGCGCGCACTCATACCCCATTCACTGGCCCAGGAGCAGCCAGGCCTCAGATGGCTGTTTCCATGGGAACCGGGTTCATTCAATACAGAAACATAATGAAGACAATGTGTTTTCCATTTAGATGAGCTTAGGAGGGAAGAAAACAAAAAAGAGCAAGAGGGGCGAAGGAGAGAGAGAGAGAAATAGGAAAGAGAGAGGGAAGAGAGAGAGAGAGGGATAGGGGGAGAGAGAGAGAGAGAGATAGAGAGAGGGAAAAGAGAGAGAGAGGGAAGAGAGAGAGAGAGAGAGAGATAGAGAGAGAGAAGAGAGAGAGAGAGGGATAGGGGGAGAGAGAGAGAGAGAGAGAGAGATAGAGAGAGGGAAGAGAGAGAGAGAGGGAAGAGAGAGAGAGAGAGGGAAGAGAGAGAGAGAGGGAAGAGAGAGAGAGAGGGAAGAGAGAGAGAGAGGGAAGAGAGAGAGAGAGAGATAGGGGGGAGAGAGAGAGAGAGAGGAAGAGAGAGGGAAGAGAGAGAGAGATAGGGGGAGAGAGAGAAATAGGAAAGAGAGAGAGTGAGAGAGAGAGAGAGAGAGAGAGAGAGAGAGAGAGAGAGAGGGAAGAGAGAGAGATAGGGGGAGAGAGAGAGAGAGAGAGAGAGAGAGAGAGAGAGAGAGAGAGAGAGAGAGAGAGAGAGAGAGAGAGAGAGAGAGATAGGGGGAGAGAGACTGAGAGAGAGAGAGAGAGAGAGACACAGAGAGAGAGAGAGAGAGAGAGAGAGGGATAGGGGGAGAGAGAGAGGAGAGAGAGAGAGAGAGATAGAGAGATAAGAGAGAGAGAGAGATAGGGGGAGAGAGAGAGAGAGAGAGACAGGGAAGAGAGATAAGGGGAGAGAGAGAGAGAGAGAGAGAGAGAGAGAGAGAGAGAGAGAGAGAGGGGGGGGGAGAGAGAGACAGAGAGAGAGAGAGAGAGAGGGAGAGAGGGATAGGGGGGAGAGAGAGAGAGATAGATAAGAGAGAGAGAGAGATAGGGGGAGAGAGAGAGAGAGAGGGAGATAGGGGGAGAGAGAGAGATAGGGGGAGAGAGAGAGATAGGGGGAGAGAGAGAGATAGGGGGAGAGAGAGAGATGGGGGGAGAGAGAGAGATGGGGGGAGAGAGAGAGAGAGGGGAGAGGGAGAGAGAGAGGGGGGAGAGAGAGAGAGGAGGAGAGAGAGAGGGATAGGGGAGAGAAGAGAGAGAAAGAAGAGAGATAGGGGGAGAGAGAGAAATAGGAAAGAGAGAGAAGAGAGAGAGAGAGAGAGACAGGGAAGAGACAGAGAGAGAGAGAGAGAGAGAGAGAGAGAGAGAGAGAGAGAGGGAAGAGGTAAGAGAGAGAGAGAGAGAGAGAGAGAGATAGGGAAGAGAGAGAGATAGGGAAGAGAGAGAGATAGGGAAGAGAGAGAGATAGGGAAGAGAGAGAGATAGGGAAGAGAGAGAGATAGGGAAGAGAGAGAGATAGGGAAGAGAGAGAGATAGGGAAGAGAGAGAGATAGGGAAGAGAGGGAGATAGGGAAGAGAGAGAGAGAGATAGAGAAGAGAGAGAGAGAGAGATAGATAGAGAGAGAGAGAGATAGAGAGAGAGAGAGAGATAGGGAAGAGAGAGAGAGAGAGAGATAGGGAAGAGAGAGAGAGAGATAGGGAAGAGAGAGAGAGAGATAGGGAAGAGAGAGAGAGAGATAGGGAAGAGAGAGAGAGATATAGAGAGAGAGAGAGATAGAGATAGAGATAGAGAGATAGAGATAGAGAGAGAGAGAGAGAGAGAAGAGAAATAAGGAGACAGAAGAGAGAACAGAAAAAGAAAGCAAGAAGAATAGAGGTAGATAGAAAAGAGGGAAATGAGAGAGGAAGCAAATATGAAAGAAAAGAATGAGAAAGTGAAAATGAAAACTAGAAAGAGAATGAGAAAGAGCACATAATGAAAGAGAAAGGAAAACACAAGATATTCTCGGAGAGGAAGTGATGAAACGGTGAAATAAATAGAAAGTAATACAGAGGACTAGAGAGTGTGAGAAAGAAAAAGAGTAATAAAGAGAGAGTGAGGACAGGAGAACGAAAAAGAGAAAGGAACAAAGAAAGAGAGATAGGCAAAAGAAAGATAGTCAGAGCTGCCAGACACTATTTTAAGAGTATTTCTTGGTTGAAGCTCTGACTGTGCTGCTGCCCTCCGTGCATACATACATATACACCGATATATATATATATATATATATATATATAAAAATCTGCCCATTGTGTCCTCCTGGACCCCGGGGAACAGACAAGATGGCAGATGTGGGTCACAACGATTACATGGCGAGGTCTACACCACACTGCCAAAAACACAAGTGGAGGACCAAAGAGATGAAAGGAAGCTCTGCACATGCTCATAGGGATCACTGAACCATAAGAGCTGCAAATCTCACAACCAACAGAGCCTGACCATGAAATAAATTGCTTATTTATACTATGATTATAACATTTTTCCTTCAAAAGAACACGGCACACAATTCATTCTTTTCATACATTTGAAAAGCAGCGCATGTTCATCTGTAGATGTCATAGGCAGACAGGTATGAGTCATACAGCTATATCACTGCTCATTGGCTGACAGGGACAAGCCCCCGCATCAATTTAGCATTTAATTCAGCTTTTTTTCTGCTTTGAGAGCTTCATTTAAAAAAAGAAAATGCACAAAGTTACATTACCAAATATCCTCATTTAGATGCAACAAAGAACACAAAATGCTTTCAATGTTCCTTAAAGTATCAGAAATGCAAATACAGGCCTTCCCACCATGCATTTCAGTTTTTAGGTATTATTGATGGGTGCCCTTAATTAAAAGGTATAAGATGCTCTATTGAAAAACAACCAGTATCTTCCACCACTATAAGTGAACAATACATATTGTATTTGCTTTGTGTTTCTGACCTCTATCCTGGCCATTCCTCCTCACATTTAAACTGTAACAACAACAACAACAACAACAACAACAACAACACTTCTACAGATCGCCCAAAACTCTATTTTGATTATTAGTTAATTATTAAGAGATAAATCAGAGTATAAACACGTGAATTCTCCCCAAGTCTGACTTGCTCTTAATGTAGATATACTTGGTTGAGATTCCTGTTTTTAAGACTTTATATATATTATGAGCACTTTTAGTTTAAGCATTTATTCCAGAGTCCAAACTCTAAACCTGCAGCCTATTTCCTAACAACCTGCCTCACAATTACATTCCACAGCTTGCACAGATCAGCCAAACTTCGGAGGCTTCTGGACAGTTTTGCAGGTTTATTTTCCAAAGCAGTGAGGACCATACACTTCCTGAGCGAGAGAGGGAGGGGTGGGGGGGAGCCGGGGATCCAACCATTTTTACAGCCTGCAGCAAACAGGAAACATGTTGTTTTTCATTTCCACATCCCTACCTTTAACCCTTTCACAGCAGCCCGCACTGTGCATGTGCCAGCATCTTATTCTCTGCATGCACAGAAGTAATGAGGAGCGAGGGATAGAGAAAGAGAGATAGATAGAGAAGAGAAAGAAATAGAATGAGTGAGAAAAGGAGATAGACATACAGACAGACAGATAAATAGATTTAGCTTGATAAAGCTCAGTGGGGCAGTTGCTGACAAATGTGCCAAAATGTCACAGAGAGTCAGGCACGACTGAACAACAACATAAATACAACAGCCTTCCGGTGGAAGAAGTTGGATCAAACAAATAGACATGGAACAGAACATTTTTTTCTAGCACTTAGCAGTAGTCTTTTTTTTTTTTTTGCATGAAAAGTTATTAAGTAAAACCTGTTAAAACATCATTGAAATGAACAGGAAATGCAATGATCCCATTGGCTGGTAGAGGGCAAGCCCCCACGAGCAGGAAAACTTCTGAACATGTTCTGGCGTTCTGAGATTTTTATTGGAAAAAAAAAACAACAAAGAAAAAATACTTTCCTTATCTTTTTAAGGAATGCTTGGGACAAGCATGCAGCTATCTAAGGTTTACTAAAGCCAAACATTAGGTAGACAGAATAGGCAACCAAGAGGAGCCTTTTAGGTCTTACTTTCAGTTTGTCTACGCTTGTATGTATTACATATTGTACAAACTCAAGTGTTTAAAAAAAAAATAGAACAAAATATTAAAAGGATATGTTCTTTCTCAGCATTTCTAAGAGCATCTTCCTATGTTCTGAGCCTTGAAATCTCTACGTGGATCTACAGAGAGCGGCGGCTGATGAGGCCGCACACAATCTGCTCCATCTTTCCCAGCAGCTAACTCTGGACTGCTGGTTAGTCGTGTTCCACTGATGAGGTCTTCAAGCTGCCGAGAGGATCCATAACTACACACCTTGAAATCCGCTACTGAGAGCAGCTTTGTTCTGACTTCCAACTAACAGCAGAGTTTTTTCTCATTGTACTTCCTCAAAGGCTTCATCTCCCACCATACTGTCTGAGCGCTCACCTCTGAAACACCAGAAAGAATGGCCGGTTCTCCCACTCCACTGAAATAAGGGAAGATCCTAAAGCATTAAGGACTCTCAGTACTACACATTTTCAGCCACATCCTGAGAAAGTTATTTTCCGAAACGCGTTGGTTCTTGAGAAGAATGAAATATTGTTTATTGGTCATCAGAAGAAGTCACACATACATGTAAAATCCAACCCGGTGCTTTGCTTAAAAGCGGTTTAATACGGCGGGCATATGCTTAAAGGGAGAAATGTATAAAGTTGCTATTTTTGGATTAAAAGAGTGAGGTACATTGTATTCTCATTTGCATGTCCCCGCCTTTTAGACATGCAAATGGGCTTATTAATGTATTATTCGTTTTATATATATATATATATATATATATATATATATATATATATATTAAATGTTTGCCCTTTCAAGGCCATTTTTTTTAGATTTTATTATTTTTATAATAGTTTTTTTCCAGTATTTCTATCTTTATCCAAATGATTTGATGAAAGGTTCCTGGATATACTTGACCATGTTTAGTTCTTTAACGCTCTTCTTTTAGTTCTCAGCATATCAGAAACATGTTATCTTGCTGTAAATCCAGATTTTGGACAAAATATGACCCGTTCTTTTTTGAGAAAGCATGATGTACACACTAGAAAGTAATTTGTTGTATAGTCGTACAGTCATGTCCCACTCTCCGTGACCATATGGACTGCAGCACGAGAAAGTAATACATAATGGGAAATATAATAATGCCTTTAGAATCTTGATGCAAACATATAAATTCTGGGTTGTGTGCAGGAAAGATATTTAGACGCACGTTTCGCCACCTGGACGATAAGTCAATCTGCAGAAATCCAGCAAGGCATATTTTTTTGCTGGCAGATAATCAAAAAAGCGTATCTAGTCGGCCTAAAATTAGGCTTAATTAAGCATTAATTGGTGAGTAGACTTTAGAAAATCTGTAGAAACTTTGCTTGATGATAGGACCAATAAACGTGTCTAGTCTGCCTATTTTATGCACCAATTAGGCATTGCCCAGTTTTGCCTTATGCATACTTGCATTTCTTTACTTCATTTGTCCCTTCCCTGTCCCATTAAGCTTCTAGCCTCATTACAACTACATACACCACAGTACTGACACATGATAACATATTACATACTAGGATCACTTACCAAATTACTTTCTCAGTTGCTTTCCTTTTCCTTCTAACTTTGCATACCCTCCTACCTAATGAAACTTCACTTTCTTCCTGACCCTTGCTATTTGTTCTCTGCCTCTTCCATCCCCTTTAGATTGTAAGTAGAGAGTTTTCAATCTTGTAGAGTGCTTTGGGAAAAAGCACTTTCTACAAAGATTCTAAGCTCAAAACAGGGCCCTCCACTTTTTGCAGTTTGTTAAAATGTATATTTTTCCTTGTTCATTTCCTCTGTATAGCGCTACGGAATATGTTGGCGCGTTACAAATAAAAGTAATAATAATAATAATAACAACAACCATACACCTGTGCCGTGACTTCCTCCCATTCATAGCACCATTTTTATGAATTACATGTTGTAATATCCCAGGGCCAGCGTTCCTGATTTAATTCCAATATATCTTACTCAGGAGCCTCTGCTGTGATAGAGGAATCAGAGAGCTCGGAAAACACTGGGATAAACCGAAATCCTAATGTAAACCTGAGGATGAAGGTTGTTACACTGTTTTCATTAGCCGGCCCTGCAATCATGGCTGCACAGAGCAGGCGGGGGGCTCGTACGAGGCTGTGAGACCCCTAATGACATTACTATACCAACCCCTCGTATCATAAGAACAACTGTATTACATGGGGTAGAGCAGAAGCAATTAAATCATGTATAAATAAGAATGAAAGAAGCTTTAACACTTATAAGCCTCAGTGATTATGTTGATTTAACCAACTGGGCATGCTCTTAATGCTTCATTAATCACTTGGTTTAAGTTTGATTTTAGGCTCAAAGCGAGGGCCCGCCATTCTTTTGCAATGTGTTACGTACACGGCAAAAACAATATTAACACTTATACAGCGCTACGGTATATGTTGGCGCATACGCAAATTCAAGATAATAATAATAATTACAAATAAAGTGTAATAATAATAACAATAATAATAATAATAATATAATAAATAATAAATATATTTAATAATAAGAATATATTAATAAATAAATAATAAATATATTTAATAATTATATAATAATAGTTATTAATAGTAATCGTTATAAAGAATCTTTTCAGGCAATTTTTTCAAAACAAATCCTAACTTGAAAACTTGAAAAAAAGGAGACATGAGAATAAGCGGCTTTATTTGTTCATATTTACATCTATGTTTTTAGTGCTAGTAAATTGGCAACTTAGGTGACATATAAAATAGGTTTGATGGCAGAGAAGTATCAGTATGCCCATCTAGTCAGCCCATTTTATCTATATAAAATGATTAGCTCAAATGGATATGGAAGTTTCCTGGATGTTACTCGGTATATAATATCCCAGGGTATCTATTTACTTTTATGTACTTTATTTTATTAGGAAGTGCTTAGAAGCTCTGTTTTTACTGCCCAAAATATAACAAACAGTCCTTGTATAGGTGCCCTCTGCAGCGTATGCAGACACAGACGCTGTACTACAGGGTGTGCAGCCTCATACAACCAATCAGTAACCAATTCTCAGCAACATGCTAGTGAGACAGGACCCCTGATAGGCTAGGACATTAAACTGCACTTCGATTCCGTGTCTGTGTATGCTGCAGTGGGCAGACCCATACAGGGACTATTTGCTTGACTTTAGGCTTATAAACAATTCTTAATAGAATAAAAGTACATAAAACTAAGTAGATACACAGAGATATTATATACCTAGTAACACCCAGGAATCTGCCATATGCCTTTAATTAAACCTCATAAAGCCATTTTTTTGTTAAATCCAGTAACTATGACTGACCCTGCTAGAAGGTTTCTTCACTTATCTATGACCATTTCTACACTTATCTATGACCATTTCTACACTTATCTATGACCATTTCTACACTTATCTATGACCATTTCTACTTTCACTCATTACCCCAAGTACATGGGTTGCTCTTGTGCAGAACCTATATCATGTGATCTGTCTTTGGAGGACGGATCCAGTTTGCACCAGCTGATGTGCATGCCCATTGGTTGATAACTAGGGGCGAGGTCTGGACTACCTGAGATGCCAAGATAATTCTCCAGTATTAATGACACCACAACTGCCCCCTGTATCAATGCTCATAGATTTTCAGGTTGATAACAGTTTCAAGCTGGAATTATTTGGTTATTTACTGAAAACAAGCCGGGTGTGGGGGGTGCCAGCACCTGCGCCCCATCCGAAGGACAGACCCTCCGCAGAGCGTCGCAGAACAGACAAACAGCCTTTCAGGGTGATGCATTTTCATTAAATCACGTTGCATCCGGATGTGCCCGCTTGGCTGGAGTATTTAGCCGTGTGCAAATCTGAGGCTTACAAGATCCATTTGTACAAGGAGGGGAGGGGGGGGCGAGCACACTGCAGTAGTTAGACTGGGGGGGGGGGGGGAGTTGAAGCTAGGACACTGAATTTTAGACACTGCTCAGTCTGAAAGATGGAAAATAACTGGCTCACTAGTCCCCCACCCAGCTCTGGCCATCCAGTAACCAGGGAGGCAGAAACAAAACCGCTGCACTATCCTTGAACCGCCGGCGGCTAGGAGTGGCCCTGCAGACCATTAACCCCTTAGTGGCAGAGGTGCGTGGCTATGTTTACCTGGACAGGAGCATTTCATATACATTGCAACTGATCACAAGCATGAACTTATAATCCAATCTGTTTATACATTGTACTAGCAGTTCTTCTCTACAGTAAATCATTTCTGAAATATTTAGAATGGATTTTGAGGCTCGTATATGCCAATGTGCAGCCCAGTAAGTTAAGGTGGGCCTCAGTATGCCAACATGGGACTC